>MU771327.1:27583-49345 GCA_026770625.1 Nicotiana glauca | reverse complement strand
TATATATATATATATATATATATATATATATATATATATATATATATATATATATATATATATATATATATATATGTGTAACTAACAAGGTAAGCAGTATGATTAAAGTACTAACAATCGATAAAGAATAAAAACACAGAAGGAATATAACTCAGTACACAGAGATAGCAACGGGAGGATCTACCAGGATATCATCCCGTAGTCCCAAACGCAAGGGAGATATATTGGAATACCGATCCATAGTCCAAAGTAAATATCCAGTACATGGGAATCTACCATAGTTCCAAATATAAATGTGCAGGGGGATCTACCGGAATACCGATCTGTAGTCCCAAAGTAAACATACAGGGGTATCTACCGGAATACGGATTCGTAGTACCAAAGTAAACATGCAGGGGGATCTATCGGAATACCGATCTGTAGTCCCAAATTAAACACACAACAGTCTCAAGAAAGAATCTACAGTTCTCAAGTTCATACCAAGAAAAGCTGAGATTTCTATTCTAAAGATGATGCACAGAATTCAAGTAAAGAATTTAAGCAGATGATACAGTTAAGTCACTTAAGCATGCTTTCCTAAGCTAAACAGTAGGTATTAATTACAAGTAGTGTTCAACAATTAAAAAAAGGAAACACAAATATTTATTTAATAAAAATAGGGTTTTTTAATAATTAGCACGTGTATGCACTCGTCACCTAGTGTACACGACACTCATATAACAACAGTACCAAAACCCTAAGGGGAGTTCCCCTACACAAGGTTAGGCAAACCACTTACCTCGAACTAGCTCAAAATCAATCCGAAATTACGCTCTTGCCAAGAGTATCCAACTCCGAGTGACCCAAATCTAATCAAATCAATATCATAACCTAAATAGAACTACAAACAACTAATTTAGCTAAAGAAATCGAAGCTAAGGCATGAAAATACAAGAACGCCCAAAAATTCTCCCCGAGCCCACGTCTCGAAATTGGATAAACGTCACAAATTATGAACTCCCATTCACTCACGAGTTTAACCATAACAAATTCACTCAAATCCGATACCAAAATTTCGAACAAAATGCCAAAATTTGGCCTAAGAACATTACTCAAATTTTTCCAATTTTTCACCTCAAATCCAAAATTAAATAATGAATCCAACATTATATTCATGTATGTTAGCCAAAACTGAGTTAGAATCACTTACCCCGATAATTTTCTTAAACAATTTTCGAAAAATTGCGAAGTCCCGAGCTCTCTAGGTCAAAATATAAAATAAACCCTAAATCCCATATTTATAGTGCACCTCTCGGATTCCCATTTCCTCTTACAGCCGAAAATCACCGCCCCAGCGGACTTCCATCGCTGACCGCGAAATTCCTCTACTGACCGCGCTTCTAGTGGCTGCACAAACAGGTCTTAGTATTTTGGCCGTAACTTTCTCTACAGATGTCCAAATGATGATTTCTTTACCTTTCTGGAAACTAGACACGAAGGGCTACATCTTTAATTGTTTGAATCGTCTTAAAATTCCTTGTAGATCAAAAGATATACGCTTGGGAAGTCAGACCAATGAACCTGCGAATTCTTCCCTAGAGGGCCTCAGCGCCCCAAATTCCGCCTTCAACGGCCCAATTCCGCCCCAACAGAAGTTCCTTCGCCCTCAACGAAGATTTAAGCATCAAAACCATGCCTGAATTTTGAAAACGCTCGAAATCGCTCAGAACTCACCTAAAACACACCCGAGGCCTTCGAAACCTCAACCAAATGTGACATCAAGTCTTAAAATACCATACCAACTCAATCGAGCTCTCGAATCACCTCAAACAATAACATAAACATGAATCTCACACAAATTCAAGCTTAATGGACTTGAAACCTCAAACTTTCACAACCGATGTGAAACCTATCAAACCTCGTCCGAATGACATCAAATTTTTCACACAAGTCATATTCAACACTACCGACATATTCCAACTTCCGAAATCAGATTCCGATCCCAACATCAAAATTTTACTATTGGCCCGAAAACTTCAAAAATCCAACTTTCGGCATTTCAAGCCTAAATAAGCTACGGACCTCCAAAACACAATCCGGACACGCTCCTAAGCCTGAAATGACCCAACGGAGCGAACAGAATCGATGAAATTCTATTTTGGAGCCATCTTCACACTGCTCTGATTACGGTTCACATTCTAAGACTTAAACTCTCATTTAGGGACTAAGTGTCCCAAAACACTCTAAAACTCAAGTGAACCATCCCGGTAATTCATAATAGCATAAATAGACTCGGGGAAAGCGGTTAATAGGGTATCAGGGCGTTAATTCTCAAAATTACCAGCTAGGTCATTAATTCCTTCCCTCTTAAAATATTCGTTTGTCCTCGAACGAGCATAGAGATATACCTGATGTGGTAAAAAGATGAGGGTAACGACTGCGCATATCCTGCTCGGTCTCCCAGGTCACCTCCTCGACTAGCTGACTCCATCACTGAACCTTCACTGATGCAATGTTATTTGACCTCACCTTTTGAACTTGCCTGTCCGATATCGCCACTGTCTCCTCAACATAAGATAGATCCTTGTCCAACTGGATTGAACTGAAATCCAACACGTGCAACAGATCATCGTGATACCTCCGGAGCATCGAAATATTAAATACCGAATGAACTCCTGCCAAGTTGGGAGGTAAGGCAATCTCATAATTAACCCCTCCCCCCCAAACACGTCGCAATACCTCAAAAGGACCAATAAACCTCGGACTCAATTTCCCCTTCTTCCCAAATCTCATAACGCCCTTCATAGGCGAAACCTGAAGCAAGACCCGCTCTCCAACTATATAGGAACATCACGAACCTTCTGGTCTGCATAACTCTTCTGTCTGGACTAGGCTGTACGGAGCCTATCCCGAATCACCTTAACCTTCTCCAAGGCATCCTAAACCAAGTTTGTGCCCAATAATCTAGTCTCACCCAGCTCAAACCAACCACCGGGGATCTACACTGCCTATCATACAAAGCCTCATACAGTGCCATCTAAATGCTAGACTGATAACTGTTGTTGTAAGCATACTCCGCCAGTGGCAAGAACTGATCCCAAGAACCTCCAAACTCTATCACACAAGCACGAAACATATCCTATAGAATCTAAATAGTGCGCTTGGACTATCCATTCATCTGGGGGTAAAATTCTGTGCTCAACTCTACCCGAGTACCCAACTCATGCTGTACGAACCTCCAGAATTGTGATGTGAACTGAGTACCTCTATTTGAAATGATTGAAACTGGAATACCATGCATAGGAACAATATCCCGGATATAAATCTCTACCAGCTGCTCTAATGAATAGGTAGTACACGCAAGAATGAAGTACGCGGACTTGGTCAGCCGATCTACAATCACCCAAATGGCATCGAACCTCCTCAAAGTCCACGGGAGCCTAACTACGAAATCCATGGTGATAAGCTCCCACTTCCTCTCCAAAATCTCTATTTGTTGAAGCAAGCCACCTGGTCTCCAGTGCTTATACTTTACCCGTTGATAATTGAAGCACCAAGCTACAAACCCAACTGTATCTTTCTTCATCCGCCTCCACCAGTAGTGCTGTCCCAAATCCTGGTACATCTTCGCGGCATGCAGATAGATAGAATACTGCTAACTGTGGGCCTCCTTTATAATCAACTCCCGAATGCCATCAATATTGGGTACACATACCCGACCCTACATTCTCAATTGTAACAACCCAACCGATCATTTTGAGCTTTTACAATTCACTCGCCAGTTCTCGGGCATGAGTAGCCCTGTGTGATGTATTATGACTTATATAAATCATCAGTTTTGGTTTTCAAGGTAATCGAAACAGTTTTGGAAAAATATTTCTCTGTTTGAAATTTAAAAGGTTGATCAAGTTTTAACTTGTTATTAAATGATCTCGGATTGAAATTTCTATGATTTTCTTAGCTCATCTAGGTGATTTGGGACTTAGGAGCATGATCAGAATGTATTTTGGAGGCCCAGACTAGATTTAGACTTGAATTGGCAAAATTAAAATTTTGGCATTTTCCAGTTGATATGTGAGATTTTGATATAGGGGTCGGAATAGAATTTCAGAAGTTGAAATAGGTTCATTGTGTCAAATGTGATGTGTGTGCAAAATTTTAGGTAATTCAGACGTGGTTGGTTGACTTTTTGATCAAAAGAGGAATTTAGAAGTTTTTGGAACCATAGGCTTGAATCCAATGTTATTTGGTTGATTTGATGTTACATTAGGTATTTCAAAGATTGATATAAGTTTAGGTAGTGTAATTTGGCTTGTTTGTGGTTTTGGTTGAGGTCTCGGGGGCCTCGGGGTGATTTCGAATGGTTGACGGGTGATTTTGAGTTGGGTTTGGTAGCTGAAGTTTTTTGTTGTTTTCATAACCACACCTGCGGCTAGGGGACCGCAGGTGCGGACTCACAGAAGCGGATTTTGGAGCCACATAAGAGGCCAGGAGAGGGGTAGGCTGGGATCGTAGAAGCGAGGTCCTGGTTATACATGGGATTGCGTAGGTGCATATTTCTTTGTGCAGATGCGGCCTTGGAGTTTTAAGTGTATTTGGAAGGTGCGCATCTAGGACCGCAGGTGCAGGTCCGCAGGTGCGACCATTTAACTGCAGGTGCGGTTTTGCTGGGTCAGAATATGTTTATTTCACCCTTCGCGATTTTAAGTGGTTTTTCATAACATTTCTAACGGGAAGAAGCTTTGGAGAGATAATTGAAGGGAGAATTCAAGAGGGCTTCTTAGAGGTAAGGTCCTTGGTCCCTAAACTCGTGTTTATGATGATTTTTAAGGTTGTAAGCTTGAATTATATGAGAAAATCAATAGCAAATTGGAAGTTAGGGCTTGGAAATAGGAGACCTAAATCTAGGGATTTGAGGGGTCGTTTGTGGCCTGATTTTGATGTAATTGATATGTATGAACTTGTGAGAGTGTAAATATTCTAATTTTGTGATTTATATCGGATTCCAAGACATGGTCCCGAGGGTCAGGTTTGGTCAATTTAGAGATTCTTGATGTAAATTGGTTATTTTCAAGTGGGCTTTGTTCCCTTAGCATATTTGGGTGGTATAAATATGTTTTGGATAGATTTGGAGCATCTGAAAGTCGATTCGAGAGGCAAAGGCATCACGGGCTAGAGTTGGACTGGATTGAGGTAAGTAATAGCTCTAATACTATTCCGAGGGTATGAAACCCCGAATTTCACATCGTTGTGCTATTTAAAGGTGACACACATGCTAGATGACGAGCGTAGGGTCGTGCACCATTGGATATTGTGACTTGCTCCATCTCGTACAGCTATCAAGTCGGCGTATTTTACTTGAAAACTACTAGATATTGTTATATTTTGGAAAATATTATTGTGTTTGGGGCTAAATGTCGTGTCTGGGCCTTGTGCGGATTGTTTGGACCCTTGGGGCTTTTACTACTATTTTACCTTATTGTTTTGGTTTAATGTTCACACTATGTCATGCTATGTTCTTGCTGTTTTTATAACTCGATTTTATTCACTCCTTTTTATTTCATAAATGATTTTGATCCGAGTACTTGCTTTACTATCAGTCTGAGAGGCTTGAGTGAGATCTGACTAAGTGAGGCCAATGGCCTGCCCAGTGAGCACAGGTACCCAGTGTGAGTGATGTGTTGTAGCCCGAGAGGCTGTTGTTGTTTCATATTGAAGTCCGAGGGGCTGTTCGTGATCCATGTTTTGCTCGAGGGGTGGTTCTTTATTTATGTTATGCCCGAGGGGTTGATTACGAGTGATTATGATGCAGCCCAAGGGGCTGTTTCTGCTGATATTATGCCCAGGGGTGGTTTATGGTACATGTTTTTCCTAAGGGGCTGTTTACATTTTCTATCATTTTTACTCATTGTTTTTATCACTCGTATGAAACTATTGGAAGATGTTCAAAAAGGAAAGGGTTTTTACTAAAACTGAGTTTGATTTACGAAATAAATGATTTATGTACTATTTTGGAAATGTACCGTATTTGCTGTAGCGTTATGACGTGGCTTACGTGTTTTCTTACTGCTCAACTTTCATTTACATTTATTACTTACTGAGTTGGCATACTCACATTACTCCCTACACCTTGTGTGCGGATTCAAGTATTTCTAAACCCGGTAGTGGGGTTGATTGCTCAGTGGCAGAGTCAATAGAGTTAGCAAGGTATAGCCCGACGTTCGCAGCACTGATTTTCTCCCTCTTGTCTTTCTTAGACTGTATTTAGTACATTTTTAGACTCTTAGATATGTTCAGAACTTAGTGGATGCTCGTGACTTATTTTCATACTATTCATTTAGACTTACATTATGAGATATTGATTAATTAAAGGCTTAAAAATGACTTTTATTGAATAATGGTTAATTCGAGAATTGTGTCAGTTGGCCTAATTTCACGATAGGCTCCATCACGATCATGTCAGTTTTAGGGTCGTGACAAGTTGGTATCAGAGCCTAGGTTATATAGGTCTCACGAGTCATGAGCATGTTTAGTAGAGTCTCGCAGATCGGTATAGAGACGTTTGTACTTATCCTCGAGAGGCTGTAGAACCTTTAGGAAATTTCACCTTCTTGAATTCTTATTGTGCGTCCTTGATTCAGCTTGAAATGTAACTCTTTGAATTTCTTCCATGCATTCGTATGCGCACATAAGAGCTCAGTACCTGATGTGCATCGATGGCTTGTGATTCCCTGATCGAGGGGCGAGATATGATCTTTGTGTGTTGATATTGGGCCAGTTTGGAAGACTTGAGGCCGGATTCTGCCTATAGCTCGAGCCTTGATTTGTTGATCGGGTGAGCGCGTGTTTCTGGATCTATATGTTCTGTTGTGTCCCTATTAAGAAAAGTGATGATAGGATAACTACGTGATAAGGGTGATATGACTGTAAGATGTGTTCATATGAATTGAATAAGACGAGAAGGGTCTGCTTTGGGGCAGCAAGAACTATTTGGTGTTTGATTTCCATTGTGATTTGTTGTATAGCCCCGAGTTGTGGGTGTTATAAAGGATCTTTTCATGTTGCCTAGTTGGGAAGTGAAGTAGATTTCACGTTGTGATATGAGTTTAGACTCAAGAAGATTAAAGGAATGCGTAATGTTTATGACAGTGGAAGGGTATAAAGAGATGTTAGTTTCAGGCGAAGCATGTGTGTCATCTCATGTGGAGTGTTATGAAGTTTGTCTGTCATGACCTGGATTTCCCACCCTTAAGAGTCGTGATAGAGCATACTAATGTGAGCTAGGCAAGCCAATTATGTGAACAATTTACCTTTTTACCCATTTTATATTTATTAACAATTGCGAAGTGATAAGATTTAAATAGCAGAATTTAACATAAGCGGAAGAAAAAGCAATAAGCTAGCTGAACATGAATCCAATACAACTGTTTGAGTCTCGGCTACCCAGAACTGGTATCACAGTTTCACAGACAGTCTAAGAATACTACAATTAAAGGTTTGAAAGAAATACCATTACACTATTTCTGAATAAAAGGAAACTGAAATAGGAAATAGGGATAGAGGGAGACGCCAGGGCCTGCGGATGCCTGCAGGTCTACCTTGGGTTTCCGAGTGGACTGAAGGAAGCACTCCAACTATTGCCCAAAAGCTGCTCCGGGATTTACACATAGTTCAGAGTGTAGTATCAGCACAACCGACCCCATGTGCTGGTAAGTGCCTAGCCTAACCTCGACAAAGTAGTGACGAGGATAGTACCAAACTACCAAATAAACCTATGCAATTTAGCTATATACAATGGAAAATAAGTATAGAAAGAAAAAGTCATATGAAGTCAAGTATGGGAGGGGGAAAACATGCTACTGGGAAACTACAAGTATTAACAGAAAACCAGTAATTTAGTGTAGAGAAACCATAACACAGTTATCATTAAAATTAGGAAATCAAAGACAAATGCACAACATCACCCTTCGTGTTTTTACTCTTTCTCACCAAAATAATACACGGCATCACCGTTCGGGCTTTACGCTCTTCCTCACCCAAACAACAGTTACAAGACAAACAGGGTAAGGGAATCTATAACCTCGAAATAAAATCCAGTAACAACAAAAAATTAGTAAATAAACGTAAAGGACAACATAACTCAATTATCAGTAAGAATTAGGGAAAATCAAGGACAAGTGCATGGCATTACCCTTCGTGCTTTTACTCTCGTCCTCACCATAAAAATCATTACAATAGGCACGGAATGGTACATCGTGCGGTACGACATCACCCTTCGTGCTTTACACTCTTTCCTCACAAAGCAAACAATACACAACATCACCCTTCGTGCTTTAACTCTCTTCCTCACCCAAACAACAATCACAAATAATAGGGCAAGGAAATAAAGGAAAATTACAATAAGAATCCCGGCAAGGGAACAACAAGTCAACAATTAAATCCTGGTAATGGAACAACATCAATAACATCTACATCCCGGCAAGGGAGAGAACAAATAAATCAACAATAGCCCGGCAAGGCTGACAACATAATGATCTCTTCTCTTTCTCACTTTCACTTCACAATTCACTTCACAATTCGAGCCAATGCTCTGAAGGTTAAATTTTAACTTATACCTTCAGAACTCGAGCCAATGATCTAAAAGTTCAAGTGTCACTTATTCTTTCACAATTCGTTATTCAACTTGAGCCAACGCTCCTCAATGTTCATAGGTCACAAATTCTTTCCACAAACATTATACAACAATTAGAAACCATCACCAAGGCATGAAAGATACAACGAAGTCATGATAATCACAATATAAGACTCACAGGCATGATAGATACCAACATATAGATACTCGTTACCATGCCTATATGCCGTACTCAATAATAATCACGTTGCAAACAGGACTGACTCCTAATCCCTCAAGCTAAGGTTAGACCAAGCACATACCTAGAACTTCCACAGCCAACTCAAGCCTCAATCACCATTTTTTCTTTCAAATTTAGCTCCACCACAATCGAATCTATACATAATCAACTTAATAACATCAATAAATGCTAAACAATCCAATTCTAATGTTTAATTATAGCTTTCCAATCATTCTTCCCAAAAACCCAAAAACCGACCCCGGGCCCGCTTGGTCAAAATACGAGGTTCGGACCAAAATAAAATCACTCGTTCACCCACGATCCCAAATATATAATTATTTTTAGAATTCGACCCCAAAATGAGGTCTAAATCACAATTAATTAAAAAGCCCTAGTTCTACCCAAATCCCTAATTTTGTACCCTTATTCACATGATTTAAGCCTAGAAATCTAATGGGTGTTAATGGGAAATAAAGAAAATAAGTTAAAGATTACTTACCCAAGAGATTATGGTGAATGATTTCTTCAAAAATTGCCTAAGACCTTTGGAGAAGAAGGCGTTTGTGAAATTTTTATAAAATCCCGTAAGTACTCTGTTTTTGGCTTTTAAAAATCACTGGGCGAAAATTCCCTTCGCGATCGCGACAGGCTCACCACATTCGCAATGAGTTAGGCATGCCAGGCCTTCATATTCGTGTTAAAAGGCTCTCATTTGCATAGATTTGGATCTTCAAGTCTACGCATTCGCGTATCAGTGGTCACGTTCGGGTTGAATAAAAGGTGACCCCTCCCCTCAACCTTACGCGTTTGTGAGTGGAGGGAGCGTTCGCAAAGGGTCTCCCCCCTCTCGTGTTCGCATCTCAACCTTCCCATTCGCGAAGAAAAAATGGGCTCCTAGGATTTTTTCCTTACGCGTTCGCTAATGGGTCCACGCGAACGCGAAGGGTAAAATCCTTGGCCGCTAATAGCAGAAATCTGCAACTTTTTCTCAAGTTCAAAACTTCCTGAAACACATCCGATACACTCCCGAGCCCTCAAGGCTCCTAACCAAACACACGTACCACTCAAAAACATCATACGAACTTATCCGTGCGATCAAATCTCTAAAATAACCTCAATAACAATGAATCAAACCTCAAAATCAAGAACTTTTCTCAAACTTCATCAAGTATCAAATTTAGCAATTTAGGTCCGAATCACGTCAAATGACTTCCGTTTTTCACTAAATTTTACAGAAAAATCTTAGATCATATATAAGATCTATACCTGGTGCCAGAACCAAAATACGAGCCTGATACCAACACGTTCTAATCAAATTTCATTTCAAATTTCCTTAAACAATTTCAGAAAATAATTTCCTTTCAAAATTTATTTCTCGGGCTCGGGACTTCGGAATTTGATTCTGGACATACGCCCAAGTCCCATATTTCCTATGGACCCTTTAGGATCGTTAAATCACGGGTCCGGGTCTATTTACCCAAAACGTTGACCGAAGTCAAATTAACTTATTTTATAACAAAATTTTATATTTTTTTGTAGATTTTCATATTTAAGCTTTTCGGCTACGCGCTCGGACTATGCATGCAATTCAAGGTAAATCTAACTGAGATTTTCAAGGCCTTGATAATATAGAATTTAATTTAAAACAAGTGATGACCGTTTGGGTCATCAAATTGTGTGATCCTTATGTTGTTGTTGGAAGATCTCCTTTTGTGTTGCAATTGAAATTTGGGTCGCTTAAGAGAGTGGACTTGACTATTACGAGGGTGAATACGAGATTTGTGGAGGATTTGAATTAATAGATGGGTTGTGTTGCACGAGCTTATGAAGGATTGAGTTTAGTCTCACTATGGTATTATGACAATAATGGAGTATATTCATTATGAATTATTGTATGTTTTGATCTATGGCTTTGAGCCAAGTGGGGGAGTCTGCTATTGATTAGTTGATTGGACGATTATGTGCTATGATAGTTCCAGTTTGAGGCATATCGGTGAATCAGTTATGGCTTATGGAGGTTGGGACCGAGGATGGATCGAGTAAAGGAAATTTAAATAAAGGTTATGTTATGCTTTATGGGTGTATGAGAATCGTGGAATGACTTGAGTTGTATCAGTAAAGGATGCGCGGTGAATAGATCATGATGTTTCTTGGTTGAATTAAGGTGAGGTTATACTCTGCGGTGTTGGAGTTCTATTTGAGCACTGATCATCCAGTCTGTTTGATCGATCTAATTGCGGTTTGAGTAGAGTGGATGACTCGCGAGAATGGTTCTAATGAGTTAAAGATTTTACATGCAATAATTGGATATTTTCAAGTTGTATATTTGACTAGAAACTAAGGTTTGTCTTGGAGGGTGTCAATACTCGTAATATTGCTATATTATTATGGGATTCTATATATTAGTATCAGGAATGTAAAGGTAATGGCCTTGGGTTCGCAGGAAGTACCTTTAGGGTAGGTATTTTGAATGTGGTGTTTTTGGGAATAGTTAGGAGTGTATTCAGCGGCTTAGGAGCCTTAGACGGTGTGGTTTTATGATTGGATCTCGTGTGGTGATTCTAGGTTGATCAAATTGTGGTGTTATAGCAAGAAGGAGTATCAAGTTGAAGGTAAATCAAAATAAAACTCGGATGGATAGGTTAGCTTGGTAGTAGGTCGAATCAGCACGGTAAGGATATGATTAGTTTTTTTGATGCTTACGAGGTAATGAGTTTCTGCAGGTGTTTCACGGCAATGCTCTTGGGTTTTAGTGGCTTGTATAGCTTGGTTGAATTAGAAGGATTTAGTCCTGACGGTTTAGTTTTGTGCAAATGGAATTCGGAGAGTTCTTGATGGTCTCTACAATGGTTAGAGATGTATATTTGCTACGAGCGTGACAAGCATGGGATGTGTAGTGATTTTCTTCTAGATGGGTGTGAGCACGTAATTTTTGCCCTATAAGAACTACTCCTATAAAATACAAGAAAAACAATTTTTTTTCCATTTCTTACAATTTCATAGGATTTTGTGGGAATCTGTGCTAAGTGTTTGAATTTCTGTGCATTTTTATTTTTGTTAAAATCATGAAAATGCCAAAAATATCATGCATTGCATTTATGTTTTATTTTCATATTTTTAGAATTGATTAGTAAATTATTTGTCTTATTAAAGATGAAAATCACAATAAATGTCTCACTCTGCATTTTAACCTTTTAATTTTAATTTTGTAGTTCTTCTTATAATTTAGGAGTTACTTAATTTTTGTAAATACTATGAGGTAGTTAGCTTAATTTGGTAAATTACTTTAATTTACGAGTTAATTAGGGTTGTTAATTAATTTTGAAAGGAAAAGGAAAAACTGGAAATTGGAAAAAGAAAAGAGAATCGCAAAGGCTGTTAGGGCCAGAATTGGTCAATGACCAAATCGAATCCTCTCACAGGCTCAACGAGAACATATGATTAATACCAATTTTGGCTCAAATCGGAGAATGACAACAAGTTTGTAACCGATGTTATTCATCGACTCACTCGTGTATTTCTGGTAAAATAGTATATGATTATAATTTTTTGTTGTATGTCCGTTTCTTCTTGTCCCATATCTCGTCAGTCCCTCTTTAACCTTGTTATATTTTTTACCACTCGTTTGTTTATGTTCTGCTATGTATTGTTCCAGTCAGTGGGTTCTTATTTTTCTTTAGTCCGTTACACTACTTATGTTCATTTGGAGTCATTACGTTTGATTGGATTTTGGTTTGTTTCAGTAAATTGGTTTAATTCTAGCTTAGTTAGACTATCTAGTAATTGTTTGTTCAGCCATGCAGTTGATTTTGGAAATCGTTTGATTCTGGTCTTGCTTCTTTTTCTTCTTTTCATAAACCACTTAATTGGTTTTGGGTTTGGGTCACTTCGTCTGATTGGGCATTTGGGTCATCTCTGATCCGGTTCAAGGTCAGCCCATTCATCTTGGTTTGGTTTTGGTTTCTGGGTTACTTTGACCCATGAGCTATGTTTCCTGAAGGTGATTAACAACATTTTAAAGGGTACTTAGGACATTTTCATTGGAAGAATCTTTCTTAACTGATTGGGAAGCTTCCAGGAAAGAGGGAATTGGGTAGTTCAGTAAATGGGTTTAAAATTTAGGGTGTTATTTGAACAAAATGAAAATTAAGGAAGGGGTAATTAACAAATGGTGAAACCATTTTTTGCTACCCTAAGACCCTCTATATAAGGTTAGTTTTCAATAAAATTGAGGCCGAGATGAGAGCATGAAAGAATAGAAAAACTGCAGAAACTTTCTAGTGCAGTTTTAAGCTAGATTTTCTTTTTGTTTGAAAGAAAATAAAGTTTCGAAGTGGTATTCTCTGAGGATCTTCTAAATTCGTAAGCTAAAATTGCTGGATTTTGGAGCTGTTTGAATTGGTTTTACTACTGATCTCTGCTGCTATACCTATTAGCTTGGTGTTGTTTTAAGTTTATTCTCAAAGCTCTTTGTTTATCTTTGCTGTAACAAGTATGTACTGATGAACATTTTATGGTTATACATGAAGCTTTGGATCATCTGTTGATATCATGACCAAATATCATGTGAAATGTATACTGAAATAGGATTCTGATGTTTCTTTCGATTTGTTATGTTGCTTTTATTTCTTCTTATTATCTTCTTCTCAACATGTTATACATCAACTTAAATATATACAGTAGCTGTTCTATTTGGAATCTTGGCTGTATTCTATGAAATTTTATTTGAAGTTTAGCTGGATTGCACGATTTCCTTCCAAGCATAAACTAAAGTCTGGTAGGCTGGGCAGTCCATTTGTGTATGTGGGTTTCGTTTTTAGGATATGATTGGAAGTTCTGTATATTTTGATGTTCTGCTCGCATGAAGCTATGATTTTCTTGTCTATTTAGCTATGATGGTATCGAATCATTAGTACTCTAGAAGTAATAAATTCAAGTTCATTTCTTAGCTATTTGATTAAAGTATGTTAATATATCAAAGGGTATGCCAGAAAAATAGTTAAATTGTTGTTTTCCCTCGTTTATTCTGCCCTGCTTCGATCTAAGTAAAGTCTTTCCATTGATGCATGGTCTTATGGGACTGTTATAGTAAAATTTGTTTGTCTAGTAGTCAACTGGCTAAAGGTGACATTTTGTTACTATTGGATCAATAAAGAGCTCTTCGGGCTCAATCCTAGTCAAATGGGACAGCCTGGTCCTAGCCAGGCCTGGGATGCTCGCCCTTGGCTCTGCTGTTTGTGGGCTTGTTTTGAGCCCAAAAACTTTCAAGGATCATCTTTATTTTAAAAAAAGCAATAACGTGTCAGTTTTTTTTATTTGGGCCAATGCCTCAGGAAGTTAGAAGCACGTATTAGTTTCAAATACTTAATTTTTAATTTATCTTGTCATTAAACTTTGGGGATGCGTGAATACCCGTAATTCATGTCCTTGAACACTTTCCCTTTAATACTTTGAGGTGTGCCATACAATCACCTAGTCTATGGCCCTCACATCGATATCTTAATTACTGTAGAAAATGTCTTGAACTTTCGTAATTTGCTTTAGGCACGTTAATTGAATAATTGTCATAGATACGGGTACGATTCCCGTGATGTAGTTGTGATGCCTAATTTCTAAATCTGAGGGTACATTTATGTGATCCGACCACAATTTAATCCTATTAATAAAAATAATCATGTTGTATATTGTGGGTACGGTTCCCGTGAGACGATTTGCAATGTGTAATCAAAGTAATTAGTTGTATAACAATCGGATTATTAAAAGGTGTTTAACAGGAATAAAATGCACATAGGTTTCAAAGATGTTTTAAAATCAAATAAATAGTCCAATAATAACAATTGAGCGACCGTGCTAAAATCACGGAACCCGAGAATGCATAACACCTTCTCCTCGGTTAACATAATTTCTTACCCGGATTTCTATGTTCGCGGACTGTAAAATAGAGTCAATCTTTCCTCGATTTGGGATTTGAACTGGTGACTTGGACACCATAAATTATCCCAAGTGGTGACTCTGATTGTAGATAAATAATCCCATTTTGATTGTCACTTAAATTGGAAAAAACTCTCTTATATCCTTTTCGGGGATAGGAAAAAGGAGGTTTGACAACTTTGGTGGCTCTGCTGGGGACAAGAACCCAGAATCTCTGGTTCAGGATTAAAGAATTTGAGCTTAGAATAATTGTTATATTTGACTTTTATTTATTATCTGGTTTTATTACATGTTTGGGCCTAATGTGCCAAATGCTGCTTTTTACCGCTTTGATACTATTTGAACTGTATATAAATTGCTATGAAACCCTTCACTTCTCATCTTTGGGGATGTGCACGCTGGCATGACTCCTCTTCTATTATTCATACCTTAAATTAGGAAGAGGCTTGGATAAGTTACAAAGCCGAATGACCTTTTGGTTCCCGGTACGTAACCTCCCCGGCTCGAGTTGTCCTATGACGACCCGACCTATTGACTTATGAGTTACCACCCTATTTTCCCCATTTCCTATTTCTTTATGCTTCATTATCAGTGTTGGGTGTGAACGAGTTGATTTGGATTAGTTTTAGTAGGAAATGAAACACTTAGTCTCTTTAAGGAAGGTTTGTTTTGGAAAAGTTAATCGGACGTTGATTTATATGTTAGAGGGCTCGGATTTAAATTCTGATGATTTGGTTAGCTTCGAGAGATGATTGTGATTTAAGAGTGTGATTGGAATTGATTTTGGAAGTCTGATGTAGAAATTAGCTCGTTTTGGCGAAGTTAGTATTTTGGCTAATTCCGGCTGGTAGGTGAGATTTTGATTCGAGAGTCAGAATGGAATTCCGAGAGTTACTGTAGCTTCGTTAGGTGATTTCGGATATGTGTAAAAAATTTGAGGTCATTCGGACATATTTTGGTTGGTTTTTTGGTCGAAAGTGTATTTCGGAAGTTTTTAGAAAATTAGGCTTGAATCCGATGAGAATTGATGATTTTAGTGTTGTTTGATGTGTTTTGATGATTGGAAAAAGTTTGGATGATGTTTTAATATATGTTGGTGCGTTTGGTTGAGGTCCCAGGAGCCTCGGGGTGATTTCGGATGGCTAACGGGAATTTTTAAAGTTGGAAATTGCTGCAAAAATGCAGCAGTCAGTGCAGAGCAATTGTGCTCTATGCGATCGCATAGAAGGTGTTGCGATCGCATAGGGTTAGCTACAGTGCCCTGGAATTTTGTTTTATGCGATCACATAAGGTTAGATACAGTGCCCGGGAATTTTGTTCTATGCGATCGCATAAGGTTAGCTACACTACCTGGACAAAATGTTAAAAATATTCCATCCGCAAACCAAACCCATTTTTCCTCCATTTTTGAGCAACTTTGAGAGCTTTTGGACGGGAATTGAAGGGGTTTTGATAGGAAGTGATTGGAGGTAAGCCCTATGAACTAAATACATGATTATATTGTGAAATCATCCTTGAAATTCATGAAAATATAGCCAAATTGAAGAACTAGGGCTTGAAAATTTGAAATTTGATTTTAGCATTTGATACGCCATTTGAGCTCGGATTTGAGAGTTCTTGGTATGTATGAACCCGTGGCGAGATAAGGAATCCGGTGATGTTAATTTCTTGATTTTTTGAGAAGTGGGCTCGGGGCTCGAGTTTTGCTAATTTCTAGATTCTTAATATTTTTTAGTTGTTTTCAATTGGGTATTGTTCCCTTAGCATATTGTGATGTATTCGCTCTGATTTTAGTTAGATTCGACGCACGTGGAGGCCGATTTGAGGGGAAAAGGCGTCGTAAGCTAGAGATTTCACCGGTTCGAGGTGAGTAATGATTGTAAATGATATTCTGAGGGTTTAAATCCCCGGATTGCACATCGTAGTGCTATATTGAGGTGACTTGCACGCGGGATAGCGGGCGTGAGGTAGAGCACCGCTGGGGATTGTGACTTGTTCCGTCCCGATTGATGAATTTACTATGTATTTGACTGAAATTTATTTGTTATCACTGCTGTTTGGCTGATTGCCATATTCGGGCTTCGTGCTAACTATTTAAATCCTTTGGGGATTATTTTCACTGTTTTCTCACTGTTTTGACTTATTACTTGAACTTAGTCATATTGTTTCTTCACTATTTTACAACTCAGCCACCTTTTACTCAGATTGAGTCTTAAATGATAATCTGGGCTGGGGACTAATATTTTACTAAGGCCCGAGGGGCTTATGATGATATTCTGACTGAGTGTGGTCGAGGGCCAGATGTGAGGCTACACTGAGGGATGTGAGGCCAAGAGCCTGGATGTGAGGATTATATATGGATCGGACTGCACGCGCGCAGTAGTATATTATATATGGATCGGACCGCATGCCGTAGTAGTATATTATATGGATCGGACTACGCAGTATGTATATATTGGATCGGACTGCACGCCGCAGTAATATAGTGCTTGGGCTGTAGGAGCCCCTCCGGAGTCTGCACCCCACAATGAGCGCGGGTACCCATATGGATCGGGCTGCACGCCGTAGTAAGCTATGGATCGGGCTGCATGCCGCAGTGGTTACCATGTGATACTGTTCTGAGAGCGATCTAAGAGAGAGAGCCCGACGGGCTGAGACTGTTATTGAGAGTGAGCCCGAGGGGCTAGTTCAGTTTGACATATTGCCCGAAGGGCAAACTTTTTTGTGCTCATATTGCATAGTTATTTATCTCTTTAACTGTTATACCGTGGTATTTGTGTCGAGGGGCGAATTTTCTATGCTTAGCAGCACTAACTGTTTTGAAATCGTTTTCGTAATTATTGAAAAGATCATTTTCAAAAGAGATTTGAACTGAGCCAAGGTATTTCTAAAGATTTCACAGATTTCATTGTTTCTCAGAAAATTATACCCGGCTTCTATATAGCATGTTGGTTGCTTTACGTGATTTCTTGCTGCTCAGTTATTATTTAATTTTATTACTCACTGAGTTGGATTACTCACTTTACTCCCTGCACCTTGTATGAAGATGCATGTATTTGTTCACCCGGTAGCGGGTTTTAAGCTGGTTGAGGATTTTGCTATCGTAGCTGAGCAAGGTGACCACCTGTGTTCGCAACACCAGATTTCTCCCTTTCAATCTAAATTCTATTCTGTATATTATTTGCCTTGTAGTTGTATTTAGACTCCTCTAGGTGCTCGTGACTTGTGACACCCCGATTTAGGCTGTGTTTGGTTTTATTATGCACTTATTAAAGAGATCTTTTGATAGACTGTAATTATTTAATCATACTAAAGCTGCTTATTTATGTTAATTATTCAAAAAAGGATAATTTGGGTTAGTTGGCTGTTCTTGTCTTCACGAGAGGCGCCATCACGACCAGTGCGGGTTTGGGTCGTGACAAGTTGGTATTAGAGCCTAGGTTACTAGGTCTCACGAGTCATGAGCAGGTGTAGTAGAGTCTCGCGGATCAGTACAGAGACGTCTGTATTTATCCTCGAGAGGCTGCATAACCTTTAGGAAAAACTACAATTCTTGAATTCTTATCCTGCATCCTTGATTCATCTTGAAAAGAAACTCTTGAAATTCCTTTCACGTGTTTGTAAGCGCACATGAGCACTCTGTATCAGATGTGCTTGTGATTTCCCGATCAAGGGGCGAGATGTGATCTCTTTGAGTTTGATGTTGGGCCAGTCTGGAGGACTTAGGCCAGATCTTTGCCTATGGCTTGAGCACCGAGGTGTTGATTGTGTGAGGAAGTGTTTTGAACTTATATGTTCGGTATTGTCCCTATTAGCCGGAATACCGGTTGGATATCCATGTGATGAGTATGCGAGTACTGTGAGATATATCTATGTGATTTGGTAGTGACGAAGAAGTCCGCTGGATAATAGATGAACTCTTAAGTGTTCGATTCCTATTGTGATTTGAGGTGTAGCCTGAGTTATGGGCGCGTGAAGAATATTTTTGCATCTCCTAGTTGGGAGTGAAGTGCATTACATGTGGCAGTATGAGTTCAGACCTAGGAAGAATAAATGACTGTGTAACGTGTATAGTGGTAGAAGGTATGCAGAAATGCTAAAATTGAGGCAAAACAGGTGGGTTGTCTCCTGCGTAGTGTTCTTAAGTGGTATGATCCTTATGTGTATGTTAGAAGATCTCATGTGTAATTGAAGGGTACATGTTGAAATTTGAAAATTCGGGTCGCTTAAAAGAGTGGACTCAACTGATGTGGGGATGAATGCGAGATTTGCAGAGGATTATAGTGCTAGATGATCTGTGTTATCACAAACTTGTAGATGATTTGATTTTAATCTCACTATGATACTATGGTGTCATTAGAGTAAAAGTGTTATAAGTTGTTGAGTGTGTCTTGATATATGGCTTCGAGCCAAGTTAGGGAGTTTTCTATTAATTAGCTAATTGTAAGGTCATGTGCTGTGTTGGTTATGGTTTGAGGCATGCTGACGAATCAGTTCTGGTTGCGAAAATTGAGCCGAGGATGGCACGAGTAAAGCAAAATTTTGACAAAGGTTACATGGTGCCTCGTAGATGTGTAAGAATCAAAGGATGTCTTAAGCAGTTGTTGGTAAGAATGCTCGGTGCATGGAGCAGGAAGATGTTTGTTCATATTGGAATGAGGTCATGTCCTGTGGTGTCAGAGTGCTAATGAGGCACGGGTGGTTATGCTCGTTTGATCAGGTAAATTGTAGTTCAAATAAGAAGTAAATGACTCTTGAGAATGGTTGTAATGTTTTCAAGATTCTACATGTAACAATCAGGTGTCTTATGGTTGTGTATGTGGTTAGAGACTGTGTTTTCATTGGGAAATGTCAAGACTTATGGTATTCTTATGTTAATTATGGGATCCTGTGTATCAGCATCTGGAAAGTAAAGGTAACAAATTTAGATTCGCAGGAAGTTCTTCAGAGTAAAGTATTCTGGAATGTGGTATTTCTGGGAACATTTGAGAGAGTACTCGATGGCTTATGGGTCTTAGACAGTGTGGTCTTATGCTCGAGTCTCATGTGGTAAGCCTGGGTTAAGGCATTGTGGTGCTACAGCAAGATGGAATATCAAGTTGATGACAAATCAAAAGGGAAATTAGATATATGGAATAGCTTGATAGTAGACCAAATCGATATGGTAAGAATATGATTAATTCCTTGTATGCGTTCGAGGTAATGAACCCTTGCAAGTATTTTTGCAGCAATGTTGTTGGGTGTTTATGGCTTTCTTAGCTTGGTCAAGTTAGAAGGATTCCTTCCTGGTAGTTTAATTTATGCAAACGGAATTGAGAGAGTTCTTGTTGATTTCTACCATGGTTGGAGAGGTGCATTTTCTACGAGTATGAGAGACATGGAATGTGTAGTGATTTTTCTTCTAGATGGGATCAATGGAGAGTTTTTGACTAGTTGAGTACATAGATGTTTGTGGTTAGGAAGGGAGATGGAGTTCTCATGTTATCCTAGGGTGGTATGGTATATGTGATATGTTGTGGAGGATTGGGATCCGTGTGTGTAAAGTTACGGTCCAGTTCTGAATGGAAATTCATTAAATTCTTAAGCTGCACGGGCAGTTTCAGATGATTTGGGTGAATGATCTTCAGATGATTAAGGAAATGGTATTGCTAATCATAGTGATTTGACGAGGGTATATGTTTCAGTAAAAGGGCAATGTGATTAAGTTGATGGCACTTCTGTAGTATTGTTACGCTTTCTTGTTAGGTCAATTGCCGATATCTGATTTTGTTTGATGGCACAGGGGAATTTTAGAACATCATTCGTGGAATTATTGGGTACTTGAGGTGTGATATCTATTCATACGACAGAATTTGGGACTAGTTATGGTGATTCGTGTGCTATATGGAGTTGGAGACTTGGAGTTCTCACGTACTGACTATGTAGTGGTTGTGGATCGTGTATATCGGCACCGTTTAGCGACTATTGGGATTTGGAGGTCCGAGTGGATATTTCTTTTCTTGGTATGTTAGATTCTGGATATGATGTTGAGGTGGACTGGCTATATCAATGTTGGGTTATCCTAGACTATTGCGCTATGGGCCATGCCGAAAAATGCCACGAGTTGAGTGGCGAGGTGCATCGGATTATGTTCTAGCAGAGTGGTCTGTATTCCAAAGACCAGTGGATGGTCGAGGAGGACTGATTTTCTGAATTGGGCCTTCATGATGGATGTCAGTGCAGAGGTTTCTACCATTGGTTCAGTTCCGGTATTGAGGGACTTTTCAGATGCGTTTTTTGTGGCCGGGCATGTTTTCGGTGAGGTTGTGGATTTTGATGTTGATTTGGTGCCGGGCACCGTATCGTACGGCTCTGGCAGGAGTTGTAGTAGTGGAAGGAGCAGCTTCAGGCTCCTTGGTAATAAGTTCGTTGGGAGGCTGATATGTCTACGTATTAAGCTTGAGTTTCTTTTTGGTGTTGTGAGACGTTATGATTTGTTGGTTATGGGCACATGTGGTGCGGTTCTATTGGGGATTCATAGTGAAAGTCGAATAGGAAGAGTAATTGGGTGTTGCTCAGTAAATGGAGTGTTGGTTATGACCTATCGGGTTGCGTGTTGTATGTTAGCTGTTTCACCGTGGATGTAATGAATTGCTGGGGTTCTAGACATCAAATTGTGCGTGGCTATCGATTTTGAGCATAGCGACTTGAGGTGTTTCATGTGTAACATTGTTTGGATAGGATCGCGTATTGTGGCGAGGCCACGTGGAGATATGACCTTTCAGGTTAGATTCAGGTATTCTATTTCTATGATGTGAGACGGGGTCTCAGCTTTGTGTTGTGATGATACTGATGAGCTTTATGTACAACTCTTTCGTTTGAGTTATTTTTCATGATTTGAGTATGTTCAGACTGTTTCTTATTGGTGCATGTATTATGCAAGTTGTGGCTTAAGTCTGTATTGATGTGTCATATCACCAGAGTGGTGTGTTGGGTTCGAAGTGATCGTTGGGGTCATTAA
>MU771327.1:0-27490 GCA_026770625.1 Nicotiana glauca | reverse complement strand
TTGAGTCATTTTTCATGATTTGAGTATGTTCAGACCGTTTCTTATTGGTGCGTGTATTATGCAAGTTATGGCTTAAGTCTGTATTGATGTGTCATATTACCAGAGTGGTGTGTTGGGTTTGAAGTGATCGTTGGGGTCATTAATGAATACGAACGGATTTGATTTCAGCATGTTTGATGGGTAAATATCGAGGTTCGGTTCAAAAAATTTGTTATAGTAATTGCCATAGGAGAAATGGCCTCATGAATGGTTGATTTGAGCAATGATTTTGGTTTATTGCGTATTTCAATTACCGTTGGCAGTATATGAAAGTGTTGGAAGAGGACCTTGGGTAATAAGATATTTTTATCTGTATTTGGTTGTTGTGGGCAACTGCTGTGAATAGAAGTTATCGTTTCCAGTGTATAGGTTATGTAGAATATCATATGATTGCACCTGAGGTTGCAGGTATGGGCTATTACAGCTGGTTCAGACTTATTCTGAATATAGGTGTGAGGTTCTGATCTTGTGTATGATTCTGAAAAGTGAAATGTGGTTCTATGATTTATGTGCTAGGCCTGGATTGCGTGATTTTAGTTAAAATGTGTTATTGGACCCATGTGAGATAGGGTGATGTGGGATCATCCCCGGGTCTATGCTTGATAAGGTCGTTCAGCTTTTGGTTGGCTTCTAGGACAACTCTGGGTACGCTCAAGGACGAGCGTTTGTTTAAGCTGGGGAGGATGTGACGACCCGACCCGTCGTCTCGTGAGTTACCGCCCTTTTTTCCCCATTTCCTATTTCTTTATGCTTCATTATCAGTGTTGGGTGTGAACGAGTTGATTTGGATTGGTTTTAGTAGGAAATGAGACACTTAGTCTCTTTAAGGAAGGTTTGTTTTGAAAAAGTCAACCGAACATTGACTTATGTGTTAGAGGACTCGAATTTGAATTCCGATGATTCGGTTAGCTTCGGGGGATGATTTATGACTTAGGAGTGTGATCGTAATTGATTTTGGAAGTCCGATGTAGAAATTAGCTCATTTTGGCGAAGATAGTATTTTGGCGGATTCCGGTTGATAGGTGAGACTTTGATCTGAGAGTCAGAATGGAATTCCAAGAGTTGTTGTAGCTTCGTTAGGTGATTTGGGATATGTGTGCAAAATTTGAGGTCATTCGGACGTGGCTTGGTTGGGTTTTTGATCGAAAGTGTATTTCAGAAGTTTTTATAGAATTAGGCTTGAGTCCGATGAGAATTGATGATTTTAGTGTTGTTTGATGTGTTTTGATGATTGGAACAAGTTTGGATGATATTTTAATATATGTTGGTGCATTTGGTTGAGGTCCCGGGGGCCTCGGGGTGATTTCGAATGGCTAACGGGAATTTTTGAAGTTGGAAATTGCTGCAGAAATACAGCAGTCAGTGCAGAGCAATAAGGTGTTGCGATCGTATAGGGTTAGCTACAGTGCCCTGGAATTTTGTTCTATGCGATCACATAAGATTAGCTATAGTGCTTGGGAATTTTGTTCTATGCGATCGCATAGGGTTAGCTGCAGTGACAGAATGTTAAAAACATTTCATCCGCGAACCAAACCCATTTTTCCTCCATTTTTGAGCAACCTTGAGAGCTTTTGGACGGGAATTGAAGGGGTTTTGACGGGAAGTGACTGGAGGTAAGTCCTATGAACTAAATACATGATTATATTGTGAAATCATCCTTGAAATTCATGAAAATATAGCCAAATTGAAGAACTAGGCTTGAGAATTTGAAATTTGATTTGGGCATTTGATAGGCCATTTAAGCTCGGATTTGAGAGTTCTTGGTATGTATGAACTCGTGGCGAGATAAGGAATCAGGTGATGTTAATTTCTTGATTTTTTGAGAAGTGGGCCCGGGGCTCGGGTTTTGCTAATTTTGAGATTCTTAATATTTTTTGATTGTTTTTGATTGGGTATTGTTCCCTTAGCATATTGTGATGTATTCGCTCCGATTTTGGTTAGATTCGACGCGCGTGGAGGCCGATTTGAGGGGCAAAGGCATCGTTAGCTAGAGATTTCACCGGTTCGAGGTGAGTAATGATTGTAAATGATATCCTGAGGGTTTGAAACCCCGGATTGCACATCGTAGTGCTATATTGAGGTGACTTGCACGCCGGATAGTGGGCGTGAGGTAGAGCACTACTAGGGATTGTGACTTGTTCCATCCCGATTGATGAATTTACTATGTATTTGACTAAATTTATTTGTTATCACTGTTGTTTGGGCTGATTGCCATATTCGGGCTTCGTGCCAACTATTTAAATCCTTTGGGGATTATTTTCACCGTTTCCTCACTGTTTTGACTTATTACTTGAACTCAGTCATATTGTTTCTCCACTATTTTACAACTCGGCCACCTTTTACTCAGATTGAGTCTTAAATGATATTTTAAATGATAATCTGGGCTGGGGACTACTGTTTTACTAAGGCCCTACTGGCTTATGATGATATTTTGACTGAGTGTGGCCGAGGGCCAGATGTGAGAATACACTGAGGGATGTGAGGCCGAGAGCCTGGATGTGAGGATTATATATGGATCGGACTGTACGCCGCAGTAGTATATTATATATGTATCGGACTGCACGCCGCAGTAGTATATTATATGGATCGGACTACACGCCGCAGTATGTATATATTGGATCGGACCTGCACGCTGCAGTAATATAGAGCTTGGGCTGTAGAGGTCCCTCCGGACTCTACGCCCCCACAGTGAGCGCGGGTACCCATATGGATCGGGCTGCACGCCGCAGCGATATGTGGATCGGGCTGCACGCCGTAGAGATTACCATGTGATACTATTTTGAGAGCGATCTGAGAGAGAGAGAGAGCCCGAGGGGCTGAGAGTGTTGTTGAGAGTGAGCCCGAGGGGCTGGTTCAGTTTGAGATATTGCCCAAGAGGCAAACTTCTATGTGCTCATCTTGAATACTTATTTGCCTATTTACCTGTTATACCGTGGTATTTGCGCCGAAGGGCGGATTTTCTGTGCTTATCAGCACTAACTATTTTGAAATTGTTTTCGTAATTGTTGAAAAGATCATTTTCAAAAGAGATTTGAACTGAGCCAAGGTATTTCTAAAGATTTCACAGATTTCATTGTTTCTCAGAAAATTGTACCCGATTTCTATATAGCATGTTGGTTGCTTTACGTGATTTCTTGTTGCTCAGTTATTATTTACTTTTATTACTCACTGAGTTGGAGTACTCACTTTACTCGTTGCACCTCACGTGCAGATGCAGTTATTTGTTCACCCGGTAGCGGGTTTTGAGCTGGTTGAGGATTTTGCTATCGTAGTTGAGCAAGGTGACCGCCAACGTTCGCGACATCGGATTTCTCCCTTTCACTCTAAATTTTATTTTGTATATTACTGGCCTTATAGTTGTATTTAGACTTCTCTAGATGCTCGTGACTTGTGACACCCCGGTTTGGGCTGTGTTTGGGTTTTATTCTGCACTTATTAAAGAGATCTTTTGATAGACTGTGATTATTTAATCATATTAAAGCTGTTTATTAATGTTAATTATTCAAAAAATGATAAGTTGGGTTAGTTGGCTGGCCTTGTTTTCACGAGAGGCGCCATCCGACCAGTGCGGGTTTGGATCGTGATATGTCCGCTCGGGTACACAAGTCTAGAATAACATACACAGGTTTTGAACTTAGATTAACTCAGCCTCATGTCAGATCCCTAGTAGGAACTCTTGATTGCATCATTTGCATTTGACTTTGGGGACTCAATACTGGGGTTGGGTCCATCTAGTATAGGTGTACACAAAGTAAAAGACAATCCTGATGCATCCTATGTGCTACATATTGCAATCTTCAAGGGTAAAAAGGTTATTTGGCGGACCGATGATAATTGGGGATGAATGAAAAAAGAAAAAAAAAAGAAAAAAGAGGGTGAAGTATGAGGATAAAGCATGTAGGGCCCAATTATGTTTTCTGTCACATTTTTTGTTAAGAAAAAAGAGCTTGAAAATTCAAAAAAAAAAAAATTGATTTTGTACCTTTTCATCATTTTCCGACAAATCAGAAAATTAAAAGAAGAGAAAAAGAAAAGAAAAATCCAAAAAGAGTTTACATGTTTCTTCATATTTCAAAAAAAAAGAGAAAAATATATTTTCTCTAAATTAGTTATTTTTTTTATTTTTCTCGCTCGTATCCAATTTGGCCGAACTATGCATAGCTGATTCTCGTCTTTCGGGGTATGATACGTAAGCAAATTTCATAGGGTCCAGTCTTCCTAGTAAATCTTAGGTTCTTGGCTTTGCGGGGTCTTAGCCAAATTTTGCACTTCTATCCACCTTTTGGTAACATAAGTTATTTTGCAAAAATATCCTCAATCATGTCTTGCATGTATCTAATAGGGAGTGTTATTATCTCACATAGTGTTGGTTAAATTTTTCTCATAGAGGTATGGGTCTATTTACTGGAGTTTGAGGCATGGCAGGCACCCCGGGGCCATCCAGTCAGGGTCGCTCATTCAGGAGTTTGCTTAAAGAGATTTTTTTTAGTTATTATGTTTTGAGTTTGTTGTTCTTTTTTATGTCATCTTTTACCTTCTAGTTTTGTATAGTAATGTCGAGTCTTTTAGGTGATGTTAGAGTTTGTCATAGTCCAGTTTGTTATAAATCAACAGCCAAAAAAAAAGAATTTTGCATTTTTATATTTCCGTTAGAAGTTTTCTTTGGAATACTAATTTTAGAAATGAAAAAAAATTCCTTTGAGTTGGTTTTTCTTAGAAAATTAATATTTAGAGCTCAAAATAAAATTTAAAAAATGTGCTTTTATATGTTAAGACTAAAAATAAAAATAAAAAGAAGAATTTTATTTTAGTACCTCTTTAAAAGTTTTTTTAAGACATTAATTCCAAAAATCCTGAAAGATTTTCTTTTGAGGCTCTTCTTGGGAAATTAATGAAAAATGAATAGAAGAAACAAATCCTTTTTATTTTTACTAGAACTTCAGGATATTGTACATAGAAGAAAAAGAAAACATACTTTATTTTTGGTTTATTTTTAGAGTTTCTCTCTTAGGTAATAAAATTGAAATATAATTTTTTTTTAATCTTTTTCCTTTCTTGGTTTAAATCTTTCTTGATCATTTAAGATTGAGTTTAGAATAGGATATAGAACATTAAGTCTAGAAAATTCAAAAAAAAAAGAAAAAAGAGTTTTGCTTTTATTTTTCTTTTCTCATCAGATTAGTCATTAAGGTAAAAAGAAAGAAAGAGAACATTAGTTCATTTAGTCTATTCCTGATCTTCCAGAACTACGAAAAGATCTAATTCATGCGGCGTCATTATACGTAGGCAACCTACATATGGTTCGATCGAATCATTTCTTATTTATTATGAAATCAAAAAAAAGAAAAAAAGGGAAAAAGAAATAAAGAAAAAAAAAAGAAGAAGAAAAAAGAGAGGCGAAGTTGTGGGACGTGAAAAATGAGAGGAAAGAAAAGAGCGTTAGGCAAAAAGAAAAGAGGAGAAATGAAATAAAAAAAATATAAAACAAGTGCTAGAAAGGAAAATGAAGAAGGAAATGGAGCAAAAAGAGTGAAATTGGGATGATGTCATATAACCTTCATACTCTCGAAGTCATTTTAGAACCGATAATTATGATTAGGTGCATTACACATAATGTGAGATTATCTTATGTCAAATGCCCTAATGCTAACGTGATGAATTCATTTTGTTATCTTTATAACAAAAGGCTGGTTAGTTTGTGGTTCTTAAAGCGGTAACTCCTCTATACAATATAAAGTCTAAGGTAATGGTAGACAACAACTGTTGAGTTGGTTGATATCGGTGTCCGAAAGTAATTGGTTGAATATGATACTGGGTTGGCTGATGAGGTAAGGATGTTAAGACAACACATGATGGACATGTATCAGTCTTGGATGACTGGAAAGGCACCACCCCCGCAACCACCTAGCTTCTTAGATGCTATCTTTACCCAAACTCTGGTCATAGTGCCAGATGATTCCCCATACTCTCCAGATCCACCTGCTTATCACAGCCTTCCCAACTGCCCTAGTAGCTTCATCACTCGTCCTCCAATTACCTTTCCCCAAAATTTCCCTCATGTCATATCCACTCTCCACAATAACGAACACCCACTCAAAGTTCATGATGCCTAATATTACTCCTCAGAAGTTGCCCACAAGTTTTCGTATCATACAATCAGAACCCTCGGAATGAGCCTCATTTTGAAAATGAAAAGGTCACAGGAAAGGAAGGGCGAGAGGAGATATCCAGGAAGCTGAAAGGTATAGAACAGTCCTTAAGGAGCATGCGGGAGATGGGAAATCAGATTAACATGTCTTACAATGACTTGTGTATGTTCACTGATGTTCATCTGCCTGCAGGGTTTAAAATGCCAAAGTTTAACTTGTATGATGGGCGTGGAGATCTAGTGGCCCATCTGAGGGGTTATTGCAGTGAAATGAGAAGTGTTGGCGGGAAAGAGGATTTGTTGATGACATATTTCAGTGAGGGCTTGACTGGGGCAGCCTTGCAATGGTATACTCGTTAAGATGTCAATAACTGGCATACATGGGGTGGCACGGCTCAAGATTTTGTTCAACATTTTCATTACAATCTAGACAGTATCCCAGACCGCTCCTCCCTATCCAAGATGGAAAAGAAGCCGGAGAAAAGTTTTAAGGAGTTTGGGCTCAGATGGAGGGAATAGGCTACTCGAGTCAGTCCCCCGATTGGTAAAGAAGAAATGGTTGAGCTTTTCCTACGAACCCAAGGGGCCGCCTACTTCAGTCATTTGATCCCGGCCTTGGGTAAACCTTTCAATAATGTGGTAAAAATGGGGAGATGGTAGAAGAGAAAATCAAGTCAGGCAAAGTCATGAGTTATTCTGCATTGAAAGAAACTACAAAAGACATTCAGAACATCTCAGTAAGTTTGGATGGAAGAAAGAGAAATAGAAAGGATGTTGTTGATCTGTGCCAATGACAGGATCCAGTGGGCATTCCTGCTCAATGCTTTCAGCCTCAATATAACCCCATTGGATATCCCTGTGCTTCAGATAATCCTTCCCAATTCTACTTCTCTCCACAAAACCCCCAAAGGCGTACATCACTTTCCCAATACTCCGTCCACAATGCACCACCATACGCTCCACAATGGCCCACACCATTTCCACAAATGTCTTACCCGACCCCTCAAGCATATCAATTACCTACCCATAAAAGGTTCCAATCGAGGCCAGAGTACAAGATGGAAAGGAAAAATCAAAAGGAAAAGACTTTCATTCTCATTGGAGAATCATATGCTAGTTTGTTCCAAAGGTTGAGGCAATTGGACATGCTGAAGCCGAAGCAGATAAAAATGTCGAATCCTCTTCCAAATAATTTTGATTATTCTAAAAGGTGTGCATATTGATCTGATGACCCAGGTCACAACATAGAAAAGTGTTGGTATTTAAAAAGAGAAATTTAGAAGCTTATTGATGTAGGTGACATTGTCGTGCAAAATCCAAATGCAGTAGACGCTAGCCAAAGTCTATCGCCTATTCATAATAAGATGTATATGGTGGGTATGATTTGTTTTGAAAAGGAATATGAGAATTCTTCTAAGGTCCTCGGAGGTCCACGTGCTGTAAAGCTTTCAGTGCTATCAGAGGTTGATCTTAAGAATGAGCCGGCAAAAGGGACCCAAATGCAATTTGCTAAAGTCAATGTGATTTAGACTTGCAAAGGTCCTAATACTATTGATGCGGAGCCCAGTGGCTAAAATGTTGATCTT
Organism: Nicotiana glauca; assembly: GCA_026770625.1. Lineage (NCBI taxonomy): Eukaryota > Viridiplantae > Streptophyta > Magnoliopsida > Solanales > Solanaceae > Nicotiana > Nicotiana glauca. Next base: position 19,717 of record MU771327.1, on the reverse strand, counting down.
GATGATTGGAAATATGCTGCTTTCGTGGATAGCCAGGAAAGAGTCTTGGTAGTTTATTTTGTTGTCACTTCTATTGTCCGGGTTATCTCAGGGTTGTAATCCGGACATTGTCTTGTGACTCAAACCCTTATATCCTTTTATTTTGCCTAGTTTGTTTAGTTGTAGTAACTCTTTTAGTGTTATCTAGGTTTGTTCCAGGTTTGTAACCCAGTTTATGTCGTTCAAACTATTTCACCGTATGTCTAATGCAATTTTCTATTTTCTGTTATTTTTGGTCATTTTTCGTTTAGTTCTCCTCCTTTTATAGTTCATTTCATATTGCGCCCTAGTTACATAACATGTACGTATAATTCTAGGCCTGGCCTTAAAAGTTAGTTTAATTATGAGGCAATGAAGCAAGTTTGAAGATGATAGGGACACTTGAGGGAAATAGGTGCAGGTTTGGACATTTTAAGATCATTTGAAGCCCGAACCATGTGAAACTTGGGCAGATAAATTGGGAAGTTAATAGGGTGACAAGAATTCATTAAAAGAGAGTGCATCCCGCACAATTTGAAGCAAGAAACTTTCAGTTCAAGTGCATCTCAAGTTACAACATAAAGCCAAGGGAGTTTGCTCCAAACTGACGGAGCACATCCATTTTGAAGAAGAAGTCATCCAAGAAGATCTTTGTACTTGACAAGGCACTAAAGAAAGGTGAAGGATATATCTGTGATACCAATGCCGATGCTACAAACGAAATTCTATGCATGATCTTCATTTTTCATCTTCAGATTGCATGTGTTACACTTAGTATTCTTAGAGATTGGGAGACCCTCTTTCTGCTATCTAAATACTTTATCCTTTGTTACCCCTTTTGAGCCTTATTTATTTTCTTTCATACCCCTCTTTTGGAATCAGTAGCAAAGTTCAGAAACACAAATACAGAAGATAAAAAAAGAAGAGAAAGAGAGGAAAACGAGAAGAGGAAAAGAGAAAAGAAATTGAAAAAGAAGTAAGTAAAGCAAAAGAAAGAAAAGAAAAAAAAGAGAAAAAGAAAGAAAAGAAGAAAAAAAACAAAGCAATTCCTATGTCATGAACTATATTCGACCTGGTTCATTTTAAGGATACATAGACAGCCTCACGGTTCGGTTCCATCAAAATAAAATTCGAAATTCCCCAGGCAAGGAAACTGGGGCAGAAGTTGTGATTTTGCAAAATATCTGATTCCAAAAGTTAGAATTTTGAACCCATTCAAGTTGTTTTGAGCCTTTATGATATCCTTTCTTTGTAACCCAGTTCGAAAGCCACATTACAGTCCAAAAAAGACCTCTCAAATAATCTTTGAGAATGCTGGGTTAGACATGCCAAGAGTATATGACATTTCTACCATGGTGAATGTCTTGTCATATGCAAAATTAGAGAAAATAAGAAGAAAAGCACAAAATGAGAGAGTTTTATTGGTGAAAATATTCACAGGTACCATAAGGCGATGGTGAGTTGAGAGAAAGAACAAAATGAGAGAGGCTTGATGGTGAAAACCCTTTGGGCACTACAAGTTGAATAAGGATCGCGAATCAGAGTAGATAATCAGAGCATTGAATCCCAGTTTTACGGTTTAGGGGTATAACAAGAGTTGAACATCAGACTTTCTTGACAGATTAGGCCATTTAATCCAAAGGTGCATGTCATGGTCATTAGAGTGGGTATCCACATCTGATAAGTTTATTTTTTGTAGTTTTCTTATTAGGAATCATCTCTTTCCATTGTCCTTTACTCTATTCATTTTGTCGTGTTTACTTCCTCTTCCTGAGTCTATTCAGTCAGAACAACTCAGAAATGACTTCAAAATTTGTTACCAGATTTCCAATTGCACAAAGTCGAGTCTGGCTAGCACATCAAAGTGTCATAAGTTAGGAAAAAACAATAGGCGCACCGAGTAGGTAACAATCAACATGCTTTGGGATTCATGTGAAATACAAAGGTTTGGTATATGTCAATTCATGAACGATGCAACAGATAGAGGGTGTTGGGTGAACGGATCAAAGGTATTTTCTATGATAAGATTAACAAAGAAAGTGGCTAACCAGTGACAAACAAGGTCTTCCAAACAGAAATCAAAGTTATCATGGCAAGTGAAGGAGCAACAAACCTCAAGGCCAAGGCCAGTGGGTTAAGTCAGGAAAGAACAACATGCACACTGAGTAAGTACATGTGAATGCATGAGCATAATACAACAAATGAATGGTATTGGGTTTGAATGGATCTGAGGTATTCTCCGTAATAAGGGTGATAGAGAAAGTGGTCTGTCAATAAACAAGCAAGGTCTTTCAAGTTGAAATCTAAGTTATCATGGGAAGTGAAGGAGCAATCGCCCTCAAAGTCAAGGCCCCAAACCAACCATCATATCTTTAAACTCACAAGTTTTCTTTGATTGAAACAGAGGCAAGAAATTTTGTTTGTTCTGGCGAAACCCTCCGCGAGGAAAGCGGTGCCAGACAGGCTCGACAGTAAGTTTCAGGGCCCTCCTGGATAATAGGATTTAATTTTTCTTTTTTTTTTTAAAAAAAAGGTTCTCAGGACCCTCCTGGATAATAGGACCTATTTAAATTTCAAGACCTTCATAGATAAAAAGATTTAGCTTAAGTTCTACTTTGGGGAAGTATAAGTTGGTTTTGCAGTTTTCATTCTTAGGATGAGGTTCAATTGAAAACTTTCAGGACCCTCCTGGATAATAGAATCTAATTTCAAGGCCTTCATAGATAATGAGATTTAGAATATGTTTTACCTTTAGGAAGTTTGACTTGGCTTTGAAGTTTTCACCTTTAAGATGAGATTTGATTTTAAATTTTTAGGACCCTCTTGGATAATGGGATTTATCTCTTAAATTCTTAGGGATTTTGGGTACCATGATTCGATTAACACTCATAGATGTTAACGATATCAAACTAGGGCAGAAAATTTTCTTTTGTTTTGTCTGTTTTGTTGTAATCAGGTTACAGGTAGCAGTTTTGAAGGGAAGACAATTCAAGTCTTGGAAATCAGGAACCCACTTGGAGGACAAAGGGAAAACAGTAGTTTCAGAGGAGTCAGTTCGAGTTGGAAATTAGGCACCCACCTGCAGAACAAAAGAAAGTAGTTCAAGTTTTAAGAAAAAAGCAGTTCAAATGTTGGAAATTAGGTGCCAACCTGGAAAACAAAGGGAAGCAGCTCAAGTTTTGAAGAGAAAATAGTTCAAGTGTTGGAAATCAGGCACCCACCTGGAGAACAAAGGGAAAGTAATAAGGTTCAAAGGAGTTCAACAATCAGGCACCCACCTGGAGAACAAAGGGAAAGCAGTTTCAAGTGTTGGAAATCAGGCGCCCACATGGAAAACAAAGGGAAAACAAGCCAAGTTCTGAGGAAAAGCAGTGCAAGTGTTGGAAATCAAGCGCCCACCTGGAGAACAAAGGGAAAATAGCAATGTTCAAAGGAAGACAGATCAAGTTGAGCAATCAGGCGCCCACCTAGAAAACAAAGGGAAAACAATTCAAGTTTTAGAGGAAAGGAAGACAATTCAAATGATTGGTAATCAGGCGCCCACCTGGAGAACAAAGGGAAAGCAATTTCAAGTTTTAGAAATCAGGCGCCCACCTGGAGAACAAAGGGAAAGCAGTTCAAGTTTTGGAAATCAGGCGTCCACCTGGAGAACAAAAGGAAAGCAACAATGTTTAATGGAAGAAGATTCAAGTTCAGCAATCAGGCGTCCACCTGAAGAACAAAGGGAAAGTACCTCAGAATACAATTCAAGTCAGCAACAAAAGAATATCACCTGGAGAGTACAAGTCAACAGAGCAGCTGAAACTGCGAGATCAAGTTGAAAATATAGATAGGATTCTTGTAATTCATAGATCATAGTTTAGTCTAGCATCTTTTATTTTGTTTTGGTGTAATAAAGAGTTCAGCAAGCAATAGCGGCAGCTGCAACAGTAAAATCACAGCTTCCTGATAGTCTGAGCTACTAAAACTTCCCGAACTGCACTGGCCTGATTCCTTATAGCCAAGGATATGTAGGAAACTTCGAAAGCAGGGTGCGGTCAAATATTTTCAAAATGCTTCCCACGGAGTATTCAAACGGGCAAAAAACTCTTCGTGTTTTCGAGCAAAGAGGGGCAACTGCGAGCACGTGATTTTTTCCCTATAAGAACTACTCCCATAAAATATAAGAAAAAAAATCTTTTCTCTATTTTTACAAATTTATATGATTTTGTACTAATTGTTTGCATTTCTGTGCATGTTTATTTTTGTTAAAATCATAAAACTGCCAAAAATACCATGCATTGCATTTTAAGTTTTATTTTCATATTTTTAGGATTGATTAGTAAATTATTTATCTTATTAAAAATGAAAATCACAAAAAAATGGCTCACTCTGCATTTTTAAATTTTTAATTTTAAATTTGTAGTTCTTCTTTTAATTTAGGAGTTACTTAATTTTTTAAATACTATGATGAGTTAGTTAGCTCAATTTGGTAAATTACTTTAATTTAAAAGTTAATTTGGGTTGTTAAATAATTTAAAAAGGAAAAGAAAAAATTAGAAATTGGAAAAAGAAAAGAGTATCGCAAAGGCTTTTAGGGCCATAATTGGTCAAGGCCCAAATCGAATCCCCTCTCAGGCCCAAAGTTTTCCATCCAAACCACGCCCCATACCCGGTCCAAAGCCTTCGGCCCCAAGACCCTAGAAACAATGTAGTATGGGAACAAAACTACGTTGTTTGATTTCAAGAACTTTAATAGATCCTTGCCTTCCATTTCATCTCATCTAACACTCGTGAAAGTCCCCCCCTTTTTCGTGTATAATTGTCTGAATGTCCTTAGAACAACCTAGGACCTGTTCATCTTGTCCTTCATCTCTCAAGTCAAGAACCCTAGCCCGTCGCCCTAAAATTCCTAGGCCATCTCTGGTAGCGGCATGGCTTAGTCGACCCTACCTCCCTACCACACAACCACCACCCACCCCTAATTCCTAATCCACCACCATATCTCCCAAAATCCCCACTAAATCCAGCCAGTTTTGGATCTAAAAAAAGGAAAAAAGAAAAATCTCCCAAGTCTTCGAGCTTGCAAGAACGATTAAGGTTGAAATTTGTATTGTTCGCTTGTTCTCAATGAGAACATGCAATTAATACCAATTTTGGCTCAAATCCGAGAATGCTGGCAAGTTTGTTAAGTGATGTTGTTCATCGACTCACTCGTGTGTTTCTGGTAAAATAGTATATGCTTCTCATTATTGGTTGTATGTCCGTTTCTTCTCGTCCCATATCTCGTCAGTCCCTCTTAAACATTATTTTATTTTTTACCACTCGTTTGTTCATTTTCTGCTATGTGTTGTTCAAGTCAGTGGGTTCTGATTTTTTAGTCCGTTAAACTACTTATGTTCATTTGGAGTCATTAAGTTTAATTGGGTTTTGGTTCGTTTTAGTAAATTGGTTTAATTCTAATTTAGTTGGACTAGTCTAGTAAATTTGTTCAGCAATGCTGTTGATTTTGGAAGTCGTTTGATTCTCAGCTTGCTTCTTTTTCTTCTTTTCATAAACCATTAAATTGGTTTTGGGTTTGGGTCACTTCTTCTGATTTTGCATTTGGGTCATCTCTGACCTGGTTCAAGGCCAGCCCAGTCATCTTGGTTTGGTTTTGGTTTCTGGGTTAATTAGACCTATGAGCTATGTTTCCTGAAAGTAAATAACAACATTTTAAACGGTACGTAGGGCATTTTCATTGGAATAATCTTTCTTAACTGATTGAGGAGCTTCTAGGAAAGAAGGGATTGGGTAGTTCAATAAATGGGTTTAAAATTCAGGGTGTTATTTGAACAAATGGAAAATTGGGGAAGAGGTAATTAACAAATGGTGAAACCATTTTTAGCTGCCCTAAGGCCCTCTATATAAGGCTAGGTTTCAATAAAATTGAGGCAGAGATAACAACATGAAAGAATAGAAAAACGGCAGAAACTTTCTAGTGCAATTTTGAGCTAGATTTTCTTTTTGTTTGAAAGAAAACAATGTTTCAAAGTGGTATTCTCCGATGATCATCTAAATTCTTAAGCTGAAATTGCTGGATTTTGGAGCTGTTTGATTTGGTTTTACCATTGATCTCTACTGCTATACCTGTTAGCTTGGTGTTGTTTTAAGTTGATTCTCAAAGCTCTTTATTTATCTTTGTTGTAACACGTATGTACTGATGAACATTTTATGGTTATACATGAAGTTTTGGATCACCTGTTGATATCATGCCCAAACATCATGTGAAATGTAGATTGAAATAGGATGTTGATGTTTCTTTCGATTTGTTATGTTGCTTTTCTTTCTTCTTATTATCTTCTTCTCAACATGTTATAGACCTATTCTAATATATACACTAGTTGTCCTATTTGGTATATTGGCTGTATTGTGTAAAATTTTCTTTGAAGTTCATCTCGATTGCACGAGTTCCTTCCAAGTATGAATTGAAGTCTGGTAGGCTGGGCAATCCATTGTGTATGTGGGTTTCGTTTTTGGAAACTGATTGGAAGTTCTATATATTTTGATGCTCTGCTCGCATGAAGCTATGATTTGCTTGTCTATTTAGCTATGATGGTATCGAATCATTAGTATTCTAGAAGTAATAAATTCTAGTTCATTTCCTAGCTATTTTATTAAAGTATGTTGATGTATGAAAGGATATGCCATAAAAATAGTTAAATTTTTGTTTTCCCTTGTTTATTCTACCATGCTTCGATCTAAGTAAAGTCCTTCCATTGATGCATGGCCTTTTGGGACTGTTATAGTAAAATTTGTTTGTCTAGTAGCAGTTGGCTAAAGATGACATTTTGTTACCATTGGATCAATAAAGAGCTCTTCCGGCTCAATCCTAGTCAAATGGGACAGCCTGGTCCTAGCCAGGTCTGGGGTGCTCGTCCTTGGCTCTACTATTTGTGGGCTTGTTTTGAGCCCAACAACTTTCAAGGATCATATTTCTTTTAAAAAAAACAATAACTTGGCAGTTTGTTTTATTTGGCCCAATACCTCAGGAAGTTAGAAGCACGTATTAGTTTCAGATACTTCATTTGTAATTTATCTTGTCATTAAACTTCGGGGATGCGTGAATACCTATAATTCATGTCATTGAACACTTTCCCTTTAATACTTTGAGGTGTGCCATACAATCACCTAGTCTATGACCCTCACATCGATATCTTAATTACTGTAGAAAATGTCTTGAACTTTCGTAATTTGCTTTAGGCACGTTAATTGAAGAATTGTCATAGATACGGGTACGGTTCCCATGATGTAGTTGTGGTGCCACGGTTCCCATGATGTAGTTGTGGTGCCTAATTTATAAATTTGGGGGTACATTTATGTGATTCTACCACAATTTAATCCTATTAATAAAAATTAACATGTTGTAGATCATGGGTAAGGTTTCTGTGACACGATTTGCAATGTGTAATCAAAGTAATTAGTTGTATAACAATCAAATTATTAAAAGCTGTTTAACAGGAATAAAATGCACATAGGTTTCAAAGATGTTTAAAAACCAAATAAATAGTCCAATAATAACAATTGAGCAACCGTGCTAAAACCATGGAACTCGAAAATGCCTAACACCTTCTCTCGGGTTAACACAATTCCTTACTCGGATTTCCATGTTCGCGGACTATAAAACAGAATCAATATTTCCTCGATTCAGAATTTGAACCGGTGACTTGGGACACCATAAATTATCCCAAGTGGCAATACTTATTGTAAATAAATAATTCGATTTTGATTGTCACTTAAATTGAAAAAAATACCCTTATACCCTCTCCGGGGTAGGAAAAAGGAGGTGTGACAGTGGGATCAATGGAAAGTTCTTAGCTAGTTGAGTATATAGCTTCTTGTGGCTCGAAAATGATATGAAGTTCTCATGTTTATCCTAGGATGGTATGGTATATGTGGTATGTTGTGTAGGATTGAGATTTGCATATTTAAGTTCACGGTTCAGTATGAAAGGAAGGTCATAAATTCTTAGGTAGCGTGGACAGTTTAGATGACTAGATAAATGAGATCACTGATTGGTGTGGCTTGATGAGGGTATACATTTGAGAAAGGGCGATGTGTTTGAGTTGAGGATACTTTATTAGTATTGCGACGCTCTCTTGTTGGATCGACTGCTGATATTCGAGTTTCTTGGTAGCATAGAAGAATTATAGGAGTACCTCTCGTGGGATGATTGTGTATTAGAGGTGTGTTATATATTCGAACGGCGGAGTTAGGATCGTATATGGTAATTCGCATGTTGTGTGGATTTGGAGACTGGAGTTCTCATAAACAGGTTAGGTCGTGGTTGTGGATCACGTATATCGGTCTTGTGTGGTAGCTATTGGATGTTTGGAGACCCGAGTGGATATTTGTTTCTTGGTATGTTAGATTTTGGATGTGATATTGGGTATAGACTGGTTGTCTCGGTGTCGTGTTATTCTGGAATGTTGTGCTAAGATGGCAACATGGGCTATGCCGGGGATGCCACGGATTGAGAGGCAAGGTTTGACAGATTATGCTTCTAGTAGGGTGATTTATTTTGAAAACCCAGCGAATGGCTGGAAAGGGTTGCCTTTTTTCTATTGGGCCTTTGTGATGGATGTCAGTGCAGAGACTCCCACCAGCAATTTAGATTCGGTGGTGAGGAATTTTCCGAATGTGTTTCTTGCTTTCGGGCATGTCGCCGGATAGGGTTGCTATGTCGGTATTGATTTCATGTTGGGCACCGTATCGTATGGCACAGACAAATTTAAAGGAGTTGAAGGAGCAGCTTCAGGAACTCCTTGATAAGGAGTTCAATAGTAGGCCAATATGGAGGTGTGTTCTACATCGAGTCGGCTTGGTTGACTCCGAGTCGTATTGTTGAGGGATGTGTTGATTCGATTGTTATTGAGCTTATTAGTGATCTGGGGATATCTATGAGTTATCTTTCCATGATGCGAGGCTTTCGGATTTGATTGGCATATGTGGTGCAATTTTATTAGGGCCTCTCAGTGGAATTCGAGCGGGAACAGTATTAGGTATTGCTCAGTGGATGATGTATCGGTTATGTCCTTTCGGGTTTGTGTAATGTTATGTCAATTGCTTCAGTTTGGTTATGATGATTTGTTTGGTTCTAGACATCAAATTGCGGGTGGTTGTCGATTTTGAGCGTAGTGACTTGAGGTGTTTCATGTGGACCAGTGTCTAGATAGAGTCGCGTATTACAACGAAGTTATGTGGAGGTATGATCCTTCGCGTTAAATTTGTGTGTTCTATTTCTACGATGTGTGATGGGTTCCCAATATTATGTTGTGGTGGTACTGGTAAGCTTGCGGTACAACTCTCTCATCTGAGTCATTTTCATGATTGGAGTGTTTTCGGATTGTTGCTTATTAGTGCACGTACTGTACGAGTTGTGGCTTTAGTTTGTATTGATGTGTCATGTCACCAGAGTAGTTGTGTTGGATTGGATGAGATCGTTGCGATCTAGAATAAATAAAATCGGATTCAGTTCCAGCGTGTTGGAAGGATAATATCGATGTTTTGCTCAAAAATTTGCTATGGTCCTTGCCAAAGAGAAGTGGCTTCATGAATGGTTGATCTGAGGAATGGTTATGACTTTCTACATGTTTTATTAATCATTGGAAATACAAGGAAGTGTTGGAATAAGGCTTTATTTGATAAGAGCCTTATTATCGATATTCGGTTTTTTTGAGCAACTGCTATGATTAGAAGTTATCGCTACGAGTGTTTGAGTTATGTGATATATCATGTAATTGCATCTGAGGTAGCAGATATGGTTTCTACAGCATGTTCGGGCTTATTCAGAGTATAGATGTGAGATTCTGATCTTGTGGATGATTTCAGAAGTAGAAATGTAGTTCTAAGGTTTATGGGCTAGGTTGGATTGTGAAATTTCAGTTATATTGTGTTATCGGACCTATTTGAGATAGGGTAACATGGGATCAGCCCCCGAGTATGTGCATGGTAAGGTTACTCGGCGATTGATGGTTTTTGGAACAACTCTGGGCACATTCGAGGACGAACATATGTTTAAGTGGGGGAGGATATAATGACCCGACCGGTCATTTTGAGCTTTTGCACTTTGCTTGCCAGTTCTTGGGCATGACAAGCCCCGTGTAATGTATTATGACTTATATAAATCATCAGTTTTGGTTTTCAGTGTAATCGGAATGGATTTGGAAGAAAAGTTCTCATTTTGAAGCTTAAAATTTTAAAAGGTTGACCAAGTTTTGACTTGTTAGTAAATGATCTCAGATTGAAATTTTTATGATTTGGTTAGCTTCGCTAGGTGATTTGGGACTTAAGAGCATGATCGGAATGTATTTTGGAGGTCCGGAGTAGATTTAGGCTTGAATTGGCGAAAATGAAATTTTGGCATTTTCCGGTTGATAGGTGTGATTTTGATATAGGGGTCATAATGGAATTCCAGAAGTTGCAGTAGATTTGTTGTATCAAATGTGACGTGTTTGCAAAATGTTAAGTCATTCGGACGAGATTTGATGGACTTTTTGATCAAAAGCGGAATTCAGAAATTTTTTGGAACCTTAGGCTTGAATCCGATGTTATTTGGTTGATTCGATGTTGTATTAGGTGTTTCGAAGATTGGTATAAGTTTGGATAGTGGAATTTGGCTTGTTTGTGCTTTTTGGTTGAGGTCCCAGGGGCCTCGGTGTGATTTCCGATGGTTGAAGGGTGATTTTGAGTTGGGTTTGGCAGCTGAAGTTTTATGTTGCTGTCATAACTGCACTTGCGGCTAGGCGACCATAGGTGCGGATTCGCAGAAGCGGATTTTGGAGCCGCAAAAGCGACCAAGAGAGGGGCAGGCTGAGACCGCAGAAGCGAGGTCCTGGTCGCACCTACGATTGCGCAGATGTGGCCTTAGAGCTTTTAAGTGTATTTCACATGTGCGCACCTGGGACCGCAGGTGTGACCATTTAACCACAAGTGCGGTTTTGCTGAGTCAGAATATGTTTATTTCACTCTTTTTGATTTCATAAATGATTTTGAGCCGAGTACTTGCTTTACTATCAGCCCGAGGGGCTTGAGTGAGATCCGACCGAGTGAGGCCGAGGGACTGTGTTGTGAGGATATCATGGGATCGGGCTGCACGCCATAACATGTGGTATTGATTTGTGATATATGAGAGGCTGAGGGCCCGATTTATTATGCCACGAGGTGGCTTGTGATTGATATAAGGCCAAGAGACTATTTGATTATGCCACGAGATGGCTCGTTATTGCGCTTGGGCCGTAAGGGGCCCCTCCTGGAGTCTGTACACCCCTAGTGAGCACGGGTACCCAGTGTGAGTGATGTGTTGTAGCCCGAAGGGCTATTGTTATGTCATATTGAAGCCCGAGGGGCTGTTAATGATCCATGTTTTGCCCGAGGGACAGTTCTTGATTTATGTTATGCCCGAGGAGCTATTACGAGTGATTGTGAGGTAGCCCGAGGGGCTGGTTCTGCTAATATTATGCCCGAGGGGCAATTTATGGTACATGTTTTGTCCGAGAGGCTATTTATGTTTTCTATCATTTTTACTTACTGTTTTTATCACTAGTTTGAAACTATTGGAAGATGTTTAAAAGGAAAGGGTTTTACCGAAACTGAGTTTGATTTACGAAATAAATGATTTCTGTATTGTTTTGTAGATGTATCGTGTTTGCTGTAGCGTTATGACGTGACTTACGTATTTTCTTACTGCTCAACTTTTATTTACTTTTATTACTTACTGAGTTGGCGTACTCACATTACTTCCTGTATCTTGTGTGCAGATTCAGGTATTTCTGAACCCGGTAGTGGGTGTTGATTACTCAGTGGCAGAGTCATTGGAGTTAGCAAGGTAGTTGCTCGATGTTTGCAGTACTACTTTTCTCTCTCTTTTCTTCCTTAGACTGTATTTAGTACATCTTTAGACTCTTAGTTGTATTCAGACCTTAGTAGATGTTCGTGATTTATGACACCCGATGTCGGGCTTATGTATTTATTTCGTACTGTTCATTTAGACTTACATTATGATATATTAATTAATTAAAGGCTTAAAAATGACTTTTATTGAATAATGGTTAATTTGAGAACTGTAACGGCTGTCCTAGTTTCACAACAGGCTCCATCACGATCGGGTCGGTTTTAGGGTCGTGACATCAGTACCCCATCATCACCAATGGTCACATCCTTGGCATCACAATGAAGAACCTTGTCCTTGAAGATAAGCAAATGAGGGTCATCATACTGACGGTCTCGGATACGATCAAACAAGAAAGATCGAGAAATCACACAAGCTAGAATTTGATAAGGCTCCGAAAGATCCAACCTCACAAACTGGCTGGCTAAGGCCTGAACATCCATCGCTATGGGCCTCTTCGCTGCTGGTAGATAAGCAAAACTCCTCAAACTCTCCGCCCGACGACTCAAAGCATCGGCCACCATATTGGCCTTGCCGGGGGTGATACACGAGAGTGGTATCATAGTCCTTCAGCAACTCTAACTACCTCCTCTGATGCAAATCAAGGTCCTTCTGCTTGAATACATGCTACAAACTCCAGCGGTCAGTATAGATCTCAGAAGGAACACCATACAAATAATGATGCCAGATATTCAAGGCGTGAACAATAGCATCTAACTCGAGATTATGGACAAGATAGTTCTTCTCATGTACCCTCAACTGTCTGGACGCGTAGGCAATCACGCTACCGTCCTGCATCAATACCGCTCCAAGTCCAATCCTCGAGGCATCACAATAGATTGTATAAGGCCCCAAACTTGTAGGCAATATCAATACTGCGGCTGTAGTCAGAGCTGTCTTGAGCTTCTAGATCTGTCCACTTGAACAGAGCACCCTTCTAGGTCAGCCTGGTGATATGTGTTGCAATAAATTAAAATCCCTCAACAAATCAATAGTAATAACCCGCCAAGCCAAGAAAATTGCGGATCTCTATGGCTGAGGATAGTCTGGGCCAACTTCGAACTACTTCCACTTTTTTCGGATCCACCTTGATCCTTTCATTCGAAACCACGTGATCCAAGAATGCCACATAATTCAACCAAAACTCACATTTCGAGAACTTCACATATAATTTCTTTTCTCTCAAAGTATGAAGCACTGTCTTCAGGTGCTGCTCATGATCTTCCCAACCCCGGGAGTATACCAGAATGTCATCAATAAAGACAATGATGAACGAGTCAAGATAAGGTCGGAACACACTGTGCATCAAATGCATAAATGCTGTTAGGGCATTTGTAATGACTATCCGAGTCCTGAAAGCAGTCTTCAGGATATCTGGCTCCCGAATATTCAACTGATGATAACTTGAACACAAGTCAATCTTAGAAAACACTCGTTCACCCTGTAACTGGTCAAACAGATCACGATACGAGGCAAAGGATACCGGTTCTTCACTGTAACTTTATTCAACTGGCAATGATCAATGCACATACGCATAGAACCATCATTTTTCTTTACAAACAAGACATGAGCACCCCAAGGTAATACACTGGGCCGAATAAAACCTTTATCAAGTAATTCCTGTAACTAATCCTTCAACTCCAACTCAGGAGGAGCCGTACGCTAAGGATGAATAGAAATTGGCTAAGTGCCCGGCAATAAATCAATGCCGAAATCAATATCTCTGTCGGGTGGCATACCCGTAAGATCAGCTGGAAACATATTAGGGAAATCCCGTACTACTAGTACTGAATCAACTGTGGGGGTATCAATACTGACATCTCTCACATAATCTAGATATGTGTCACACCCCTTCTTAACCATTCGCTGAGCTTTAATAAAGGATATAACTCTATTGGGAGTGTGATCTAAAGTACCCCTCCACTCTACTCGCGGTACACCTGGCATAGCCAACGCCACGGTTTTTGTGTGACAATCAAGAATAGCGTAATGGGGTGACAACCAGTCCATGCCCAAGATAATATTGAAATCTACTATGCTGAGCAATAATAAATCAGATCTGGTCTCAAAACCACTAAGAGCAATCAAACATGACTGATAAACATAGTCCACAACAAGAGAATCTCTTACAGGAGTAGAAAAATAAATAGGGGAACTCAAAGAATCTCGAGATACATCCAAAGTGGGGCAAAGTAATAGGACATATAAGAATAATTGGAGCCTGGATCGAATAAAACGATGCATCTCTATGACAAGCCAGGACAATACATGTGATGATAGAATCGGAGGTGACAACCTCAGTACGGGCAGACATAAGCTAGATAACTATCACACCCCTCTCAACCATTCGTTGAGCTTTAAGAAAGGATATAACTCTACTGGTATTGTAATCTAAAGTACCCATCCACTCTACTCACAGTACACCTGGCATAACCAGTGTCACAATCAATCAAGAATGGATTAATGGGGCGACAACCAGTCCATGCCCAAGATAACATCGAAATATACTATAATGAGCAATAATAAATCGACTCTGATCTGAAAACCACTAAGAGAAATCAAACATGACCGATAAACGCGGTCCACAACAAGAGAATCTCCTACAAGAGTAGAAACATGAACAAGGGAACTCAAAGAATCCTGAGATACTCCCAAATGTGGGGCAAAGTAAGAGGACATATAAGAATAAGTGGAGCCTAGATTGAATAAAATCGATGCATCTCTATGCCAAGTCAGGACAATACCTATGATGATAAAACCGGAGGCGGCAGCCTCAGTGCGGGTAGAAAAGGCAAAATATCTGGCTTGGCCTTCCCCTCTAGGGTGACCTCTACCTCCCCGACCTCCACCTCTAGCTGGATGGGCAGGTGGGGTAGCTACTGGTGTTGAAATCATAGCCTAGAAACTATGCGGAGCATGCAGTTGCTGAGAAGTTTGTGGAGGTTCACCCGTCATTAGTCTAGGGAAATCCCTCACCATATGGCATGTGTCGCCACACTTAAAACAACCTCGTTGTTGATGTGGATGTGGGAACTATGCGGTACAGGTACTCCGAGACCTCTAAACACTTGAAACACTGTGCGAAGCTTGAGATGCAAACTGAACTGGTTGACCTACAAAACCTCTACCATGTTGTACCCTATCTCCAAAATAAGGACCGGTGGATCTCTCTGGTCTACGAGGTACTCTCTCTCATGACCTCGTCTGTCCTCTCTCTCCTAGACCCACCTGTACTCTACTCGGCGAGTGATTCTTACCACCTGGTGAAATGGGACCACAAGATGTGTCACCGTGACACTTGGAAGCTAGCCAATGTGAACTCGCTGCTCTGGAGTGGGGGCAATGGGAGTCTGGGTCCCTCCCCCGATCTGTGAAATAGTTGGTCCAACCTAAATTAACCCTGCCCGAACCAATGTACCAAACATGCTCAGGAACTGTGTTAAGGTCTCGTGAAGAGATAGAGTAGTAGTAGAAGTAGGCGTATCACATGCCTGCACTCTGATTGGAGCTACTAGTGGCTCCTCTATGGCAGCTTACTCGGGTATCCTGGCTACACCACTGTGCGTCCTCGTCCTCGGCCTTTGGCGGCTCTAGCAGGGGGCACATGTGCTGCATCATCTCCGATAGCACATGTCCTCACCATCTTGAGAGAATAGAAGATAGAAGTTCAGATTTTAAAGTCAATAATTTTTCACAACGAGGAATCAATTAAAGTGAAATTTTTCCTAACAATTACATAGCCTCTCCTAGATAAGTACAGACATTTTCGTACCGATCCGCGAAAATCTAATAAATCGGCTTATGATTCATGACTCCTATGAACCTAGAGCTCTGATAGAAACTTGTCACAACCCAAGTTCTCCCTCTGTGAACTGTCGTGATGGAACCTAGTCCCTACGACTAGGTAATCCTAAGAATTGCATAAAAAGGAAAACAGAATAGGAAACTAGCAAAATACAAGTAATATAATAGAGAAGTTTAAAAATGCCGCTTGGCATATACTATTCCACTCTCTCAAACTGAACACAAAATACTCTCAAAACCTGGAATCTCATGAAATCACAAGCTATGGAAAACTACATAATGTTCTAACATCAGAATGTCTAAACAAAAGTCAATACAAGAAGTCTAAAGCTAAAGAGAAGAATAGAAAGGGACTCCTGAATCTGCGGATGTAGCAGATATACCTCGAAGTCTCTGATATCGACTTCCTCAATGATAGAACGGCTGAGCAGTAGAACCTGGATCTGCACACGAAAAACATATGCAGGGAATGGTATGAGCATACCACAGCGGTACCTAGTAAGTGCCAAGTCTAACCTCGGTCGAGTAGTGACGAGGAAGGTCAGGGATATATATATATATATATATATATATATATATATATATATATATATATATATATATATACACACACATATACATACACACAACAAGGTAAGATGTATCAAATGAAGCCGTATTATTAAAGTACTAACAGTGGATAAAGAATAAAAACACAGAAACAATATAACTCAATACACAAAGATAACAATAGGGGGATCTACTAGAATACCGATCCATAGTCCCAAAGTAAATATCCAGTATAGGGGAATCTACCGGGTGTCATCCCGTAGTCCAAAATATAAATGTGCAGGGGGATCTACCGGAATACCAATCCGTAGTCCCAAAGTAAACATGTAGGGGGATCTACCGGAATACCGATCCGTAGTCCCAAAGTAAACATGTAGGGGGATCTACCGGAATACCGATCCGTAGTCCCAAAGTAAACACACAACAATCTCAAGAAAAGAATCTACAGTTCTATGCAAGTTCATACCAAGAAAAGTTGAGATTTCTATTCCAAACATGTTGCACAGAATTCAGGTAAACAGTTTAAGCAGATGGTACAACTAAGTCACTTAAGCATGCTTTCCTAAGCTAAATAGTAGGCTTTAATTACAAGTAGTGTTCAACAAAAAAAAGTAAACACAGATATTTACTTAATGAAAACAGGAGTTTTCAACAATTAGCACGTGTACTCGTCACCTCGCGTACACCGTACTCATATAACAACAGTACCAAAATACTAAGGGGATTTTCCCCACACAAGGTTAGGCAAGCCACTTACCTCGAACCAACTCAAATTCAATCCAAAATGACGTTCTTGCCATGAGTATCCAACTCCGAGTGGGCCAAATCTAATCAAATCAATATCATAATGTAGATACAACTACAAACAACTAATTTAGCTAAAGAAATCGAAGCTAAGGCAAGAAAATAAAAGAACGCCCAAAAATCCTCCCCGGGCCCACGTCTCAAAATTGGGTAAAAGTCACAAATTATGAACACCCATTCACTCACGAGTCCAACCATACCAAATTCACTCAAATCCGATATTAAAATCTCGATCAAAATCCCAAAATTCGGTCTAAGAACTTTCTCAATTTTTCCCAATTTTCACCCCAAATACGAAATTAAGTGATTAATCTAACATTATGTTCATGTATTTTAACCAAAATTGAGTTAGAATCACTTACCCTAATAAATTTCTTGAAAGACCTTTGAAATATTTCCAAGTCCCGAGCTCTCTAGGTCAAAATATGAAATAAAACCCTAAATCCCGTATTTATAGTGCACCTCTCGGATTCCCATTTTCGCTAACAGCCAAAAATTACCGCCCCAGCGGACTTACATCACTGACCGCGCTTCTGATGGCTGCACAGATAGGCCTTAGTATTTTGGCCATAACTTTCTTTACATATGTCTAAATGATCATTTCTTTACCTTTCTAGAAACTAGACACGAAGGGCTACAACTTCCGTTTTTGAATCAACTCAAATTCTTTGTAGATTAAAAGATATAGGCTTCCGAAGGTGGACCAACAAACCTGCGAATTCTTCCCTAGAGCGCCTCAGCAACCCAAATTCTGCCCTGAGCGCCCCAAATCTCACCCTCAGCAGAAGTTCCTTCGCCCTCAGCGATGATTTAAGTACCAGAACCATGCCTGAGTTTCGAAAATGCTTGGATTCGCACAAAACTCACCTGAAACACACCCGAGGTCTCTGCAACCTAAACCAAATGTGCCATCAAGTCCTAAAATACCATACTAACTCAATCGAGCTCTCGAATCACCTCAAACAATAACAAAAACATGAATAGCACACCAATTCAAGCTTAATGGACTTGAAACCTAAAACTTTCACTACCGATGCGAAACCTATCAAACCTCATCTGAATGACCTCAAATTTTGCATACAAGTCATATTCAACATTACGGACCTATTCCAACTTCTGGAATTAGATTTTGACCCCGATATCAAATTTTCACGATCAGCCCAAAAACTCTAAAAATTCAACTTTCGGCATTTCAAGACTAAATAAGCTACGTGTGAGCACGTGATTTTTGCCCCAAGCAAATTATTCCGAAAAAATATATATAAAAATAATTTTTGTGTGGAAACTTGTTGATAATTGTGTGAAAATACCAGCGTTTGTTTTTATTATTAGAAAATAAAGCAAAGAAAATTAAAACAAAATATATTTTTGTATTAATTAGGAAATACCAAAAAATATAAGAAATTACTCTTAATTCTAGGAAAATCAGAGAAAAAATTAAAAGAAAATACAAAGAAAATACAAAAAGATAATAAATACAGGAGTAATACAAACACAGAAAAAATAATAAATAAAAAATACATAATATAAAAATACAAGAAAATACAAGAAATAATAATACAAATATAAAATTGGACCTTGAAATTGGGCAATATATTGGTCCAAATACACTATACACAGTCCAAGCCCAAAATCAAAGACCAATCCAGCCTGACTATACATAAATTCAAAACGACACCGTTTAAAGAAGCTAAATCTAGACCGTTGATTAATTGATCAAATGGCCCAGGAATAACGGTTTTCTAACAAATAAAATGACGTCGTTAGTTTGAAATAATTGAGACCGTTCATTTGACTCATCTAACGGTCGAGGATGAGGGCCCCATTTAATCACACGGCGTCGTGTGATGTCAAAAGAATCCTAGCCGTTCATCCGGTCTAATCCAACGATTGGTGCATATACACGCACATTAAATATAACAAAAGGGCCGTGTATATTCATTATACACTCATCATCTTCATAATTAAACCCTAGCCGACCTAGGATTCTCTCCGCCATCGCCAGAAGTTTACCGGCGACAGTTCAGTCCGGTCGTCTTTTCCGTTCACCCTTCACACCCCTAAACCCATTCCTTCTCCTCTTTCACCCCATCACCTTAGTTTAGTCCAAACATCCCTCCTGTGCCTCAATCTATAAAACAAGTTGCCGGAACCCTAGCCGGCGACCACCACTTTTGAACCAGTGTTCATCCTTAACACCATACAACCGTCTCTTCATCCTCTTTAACCCTACCTAGTTAGTTTTCCTCCAATAAGCCTCAAACCCTTTGAATATTAAAAACATGTCACCAGAATTCACTTCTGCGGATACTCTTAACCCCAAAATTACCCCATCAAACCCCTAGTCTCCTACCAAGATCTTTGTCTCAAAAAAAGAAGACTCAAAAAGTCTGTTTGAAAGTCCAACAGTCAAGAAAAAGGCTTATGGACTCTTGATGCCGGAAAATCAAGAACAAGAAAGAAAAATGAAGAAAAGAAAAAAAAATAGAAAGAAAAGGAAAAATACACGAAAAGCTAAGTACCGAAAACCCTAGTTTTCTACTTGTGCTTCTGTTTCTAGACTTCTTCTACTCCTTCTGTTTCTGAGCTTTCCTGAGTGTAATATGAAGTCTGTTACATGCTCAAATCCCTTCT
>MU771326.1:159653-182221 GCA_026770625.1 Nicotiana glauca | reverse complement strand
TTTTTTCCCGCCCCCTCCCCCCACCCCTAAATATTTTTTCAATGTAAAAGGCTTTTTTTTTATGCAAGATGAGCATGGTTCTAAAACATGGGTCAAGTTGGGCTGGTTGGGTTAGGACCCACTGTTTAGCCCATCTTGACCCAACCCATCTTAGCCTAAGTACACATTGGGCTGGGTTGGGCAATGATCCATTTATTGACCTAACCCATCTTGACCCGCCCAAATTCAAGTCAACCCTCCCATTTACCACCCCTAGTTTTACCGCTACTTGAATTTACTGTTATCGAAATGAAATTATATGATTTAATAATAACCGAAATTCCTATATTGTTTTAAATATTTTCTATGAGTATATACAGATTACAGAGACATTGAAGGATCCCGTAGCTAAAAGCAGGTTCGTTAGACTGGTGCACCTTGTAATTACCGTTTACCATTACATCCTTCGCTAGTAGGAGATAGAACTAGTATACTGTTAATAATTTCCCTCGAGTAGGGACAACCATTATATTTGACTTCTTGCGAAGAAGCCCTACCGATTACATTATCCATTCGTTAAAACCTCCCAAATATGAAAATTGATAATATACCGATATTATTACGCAATTGTCAATGGTATTATACTACAAGAAAATATGATCAGACTGAAAATTATATATTGTTTCTTAAAGGGCATTTTTATGTTATTTTCTATTTGAGATACTAGCATATTTTCTTACTTGTCCCCAAGAAAAATGATTGTGGTTAAGAGTTATTACTCACTGAGCTAGCGACTCATTCCCCGCTACTTTTTTTTACAGAGAGAGTAGTTGACGCGGGCGAGAATTTCGTTAATTAGAGTGCAAAGGTTGATAGTTTCTTGGTGAGCCCCGCACTTGTTCGCGTGAGTGCAGATTTTATTTATTGTTATGGTCGTTCTTTAAACTCTTAGAGTCGCTCTCGAGTCATCATTATGGTCTCATGAGTATTATTTTGTTATTGTAGTCTTATGTTGAGTATTGTTCTTTATTATCAAAGTTGGAGATAATTAGTATTTCTAGTTGTTAGTGGGTTGATTAACAATTGTCGAGACTTGTCTTGGTTATTTGATAAGTTGTCGATTGGTTGGTTTGATATTAGGATGTTTTGTTGTTGATTTTGAAACAGAGAATTTTTTTTGGATGGTCCAAGAATAAGGGAAACTCTATTCGATTTTTTGTAAAATAAAGATGAAGCTTACTTGGGGGCACTTGCTCCTGAGCGCCGGTAATGATCCTAAATTGGGTCATGAGAAAGTTGGTATAAGAGCTTAGGCTTTAAGTCCCGAGTCATGGAAATTTTTTTAGTAGAGTCTTGTTCATGGGTATGCAGGCGCCTATACTTATGATCTTTAGCCTATTGAACATCTAGGAATGCTTTTCTTCGATCGTGTGTTGAGATAACTTGAGATTGAATTTGGAATATTTCTTTTGCAGAAGGCTAGGACACACACACTCTCAACTGTTCGAAGTGGTGTTGGACATGGTACTACCCAGGGTGCCAGTCAAGTTAGAGTTCATCAATCAAGAAGACATACTGCTCCTCAACTTGAAGTTGGGAACATGGGTCAATCCCAAGCTGTTATGACATATCAAGTGCAAGGGCAAGGAATTCAGGATGCTCCACCACAAATGCAAAATGTTTTACCTATTGTTGCCTTACTTGAAGACGTAGTGGCAGGGTTATTGAATGTGTTAGAGACATTGGTGCTTACTCAAGGTGGAAGTTCAGCTCCTCAGGCTACTTTACAAACAAAAGGACCCGCATATACTCACGCTTTCGGGAATAAGGAAGTATCCCTACAAGAGTTCCTGAAACTTAAATCATCAAAATTCACAGGTTCTGATAATTCAGAAGATCCTCAAAGTGTCTTGGATGGGACACTCAAGGCATTACATGCCCTATAATGTTCTAGTGAGAGAGCCGTGGAGCTTGCAATATATAAACTAGAGGATATGGCCAACACATGGCATGAAACTGTATTGCTAGGAAGGCCAGCAGGAGATGCAGCACTAACATGGGACGAATTCACTAAGTTGTTCATGAATCATTTTCTTCCAGATAGGCTGGTGCAAAAATATGCTAGAGACTTTGACAGATTGGTTCAGACTCCAGATATGGATGTGTTAGCATCTAACACCAAGTTTTGTAAGCTGGCTAGATATGCTCCTTACTTAGTGTCTACCGAACAAGCTCGAGTTCAGAGGTTTGTGGATGGATTAGTTGGTCGTCTATACATTGCAGTATCCCCATAGATGGAGACTTTATCCTACACTGATTCAGTCGATTCTTCTAGAAAATGTGAAAACAAGGGACTTGATGGGCGTACAACTAGTGATTTACGTAAGAAGGCCAAGAAAGCAGGGTGTTTTAATGGCAGTTTTAGTGAAAATCGAAGAGCAGGAGATCAAAGACAACAACAACAGGGTTCTCATACAGGGACACACCTATCTTTACAAACCACATACAGACCATATTACAGATAGGGTACTAAGGGACCGTCAGCATCTGGACATCGTAATTTTGGGCAGATATATGCCACTACTCCAGTCTGCCAGAGCTGTGGTAGATCACATTTGGGTCAGTATGGTATTCTAACTGGAGAGTGTTTTCGGTGTGGCTAGTTGGGACATCACTTGAGGGATTGCCTAATAGTGGCTTTTACCCGAGAAGGTCGAGATGGATTTCCACAGGGAGCAAGAGATGAGAATTGAGTTTATCTAAATTGGACTTGCGTAATTGTTCTTAATTGCACTTCTAAACATAGTTGTTCATATATTACTTCTAATTTATACTACTAAGAGGCTAAATGAAGATAAGTTAAGCTAAGGGTAAACTATCGAAGGTTGTCTAAGTAGTTAAAAGGAACTAGGGAAGTGACTTTCTCCTAGGTGGATACTTGACGGGGTTCTCGAGTCTAATGCTAGGTTGTCATATTTGGGTATTACGACATAACCATTGCACAATACTTCTCACTCTATACCTCTCGGTAGTTAGAGTGATTTTTCCCTAATTGACTTTCTCAAGACCAATTAGGTATGATAATTTGTGCAAACAATTGAGGTTCAAGTCGGGTATTACTATCTCTAGGTATAACTCTTTAATTGGTGCTATCAATCTCTTGAATACGCCACAATTCCTGGTTGGACTAATTTTCTTAAACTTAGACTCTCTTTCTCAAGAAGAGCCCAAGTCAAATAGTCCTAAATTGGTCTTTGTAACCACTAATTCAACATTAAAACCATAAACTAGTCCAAATATCAAATACCCATAGACATTCAAGCCTTAAAACACAAGACGCATCAATTACCCACACTAGGGTTGAGCCACAACCCTAGCTAATGGGTCTAGCTAGTCATGGATATATAAGAAAACAAAGAAATAGATGAAGGAAATTCCATAATATTTAATTACTAACTAAAACATGAAGATTCAATGATAAAACTATTGTAAAATAACTCAAAATGGTAAAAGGAAACTGTTCACGAGCGTAACTCTGCTTAAAATTACAACTGATGACCTAAAAATGGGAAAAGAAACTATTTATACTAGGACAAATTTTTCGAACAAAAATACCACTGCGTGGGAAGTGCGGACCGCACAAAATCGAGTGCGGCTGCACTAAGGCTCCTTAGCATAAACTTATGCTCTCTGAACTTGGCTACCGCGGGACACAAAAAATGCTCTGCGGTCGTGGAGGCTTCTATTGCGGTCCACATAAAAGGTACCACGGACCACATTGGCTATGATCCCCAAAATTAGCAACTCTCTGAACTCCAGCTTTGTGAACCGCACAAAATTGAGTGCGGCCGTAATGAAGCCAATGCGGTCCGCATGAAATGCTTGGTGGCCGCATTGCTTGAATGTTTAAATTGAGCACCTCTCTGAAACTCCTCTTTACGGACATCATAGAATGGAGTGCGGCCGCATTAGTCCTGTTACACTGTGCTTGGTCTTGTTTTTTTACTTGTGCATGTTTCACTCCTTTTTGAGTTGGTTTTAACGAATTATCACCTTGTTGACCAAACCCTACAATCATGTACAATATTTAAGCCTTTGGGACTATTTTGTACACATTTCTAATCAAAACTAAAGTAAGAAGGGGTGTAAAATGCACCATAATCCCTAGTTATCATTGCCCTCAGCTTCAGAGAAATTTATACCAAGCTTCTAGTCAGTCAACTGCACCTACTCAAACTACTCATAATACATCAGGTGCTACACGTACAGGAAATAGTAGTCGAGTTATTGGAGACCGTGCTGTTGTGAATCAAGGACAAGGGGATGCTGGTAGAGGTCAGGCGAGAGTTTTTGCATTTACTAGTCAGGATGCTCAGGCCTCGAATGTTGTGGTTACATGTATTCTTTCTATCTGTTCATTTGATGCACTTGCGTTGATTGATCCGTATCTACTCACTCCTATGTGTCCTCGTACTTTGCTTTGTGTTTTAGTAGACAGCTTGAGCTATTGAATGATCCTTTTCTAGTTGCTACTCCTGTTGGAGAGTATCTATTAGCTGAATACGTGTATCGTGCTTGTCAGATTGGGGTTGAGTGTAGAGATACTCTAGCTGACCTTATTGTACTTGATATGATTGACTTTGACTTGCTGATGGGAATGGATTGGTTATCTTCTTGGTATGCTATAGTCGATTGTCATGAAAAGACAGTTAAGTTTGAGATACCAAATGAACCTAGTTTTATTCTAAGAGTGAGTCAGGTTCCAGAGATTTGGAAAGTTTTATCTTTATGAAAGCTCAATGACTTCTGAAGAAAGGTTGCTTGGGTCTCTTAGCTATTGTAAATTACATAAGAAAGGAAACTGTTAGTATAGAAAATGTACCAGTAGTGAGAGAATTTTTTGATGTATTTCTTGAGGATTCAATAGGATTGCCTCTAGTTTGAGAAATACACTTTGGTATTGATTTGCTTCCTTACACACATCCCATATTGATACCCCTATATCGAATGTCACCAGCAGAGTTGAGTGAGCTAAAGCAACAGTCACATGATTTGTTAGATAACAGTTTTATTAGACCTAGTGTATCACTATGGGGTGCACCTGTATTGTTCGTAAGGATGAAAGACGGATCCTTGAGAATGTGCATTGACTACAGGCAGTTGAACAAGATATCAATACACAATAAATATCCTTTGCCTCGTATAAAGGACATGTTTGATCAGTTACAAGGAGCTGCCCACTTTTCAAAGATTGACCTCCATTCTTGTTATCATCATCTTAGAATCAAAGATGAAGATATTTCTAAGTGTTTACCGGGAAAATAGTAATAACAATTAAATTTGTTAATGGGACTCTAAAAAATATGCGATCTATTTTTATGCTAGTTGTTCAAAAGTTGTGCTAGATGTATAAAGTTAATCAACAAAATACGAACTACAGCAGAGTTATAATGATACCAAGGGGCTAGTTATTCGGGCCTCGGACTGACCGATGAGGGGCCTCGAGGTCGATGCCTGGGCTCGGGCTCGAACTATCGGGTACAATCAGGGAAGGGATAAAACTTAGCATATAATTAATGGATGTTCTTCATGGCCAATGATAGTCAATAAATGAAGAACACATATGGAGATAATAAAATAGAGCAACAATATCGAAAAAGTGTATTAGAGAGAAAAAAGAGAGAGAGAGTTATTATTTCGTGTAGAATAGTTGGAGCAGCAGGGTTTTACAAAGTGCCAAGGATCCCCCTTATATAGGAGTGAAAATCCCAACATAGTAAATAATTCATTGGTCGTAAAGGTAGAGGGATAGTACAACAAGATAGCATCAGGCTCTGTCAATACTAGCTGCCTGCCTTGGGGATTCCCCTCTCCCGTATTATAGCTGTTAGTATACAATGTCCCCCTAGGTGGGTACCTGACGGCTACGGAGGGTAGGTCTCGACCTCGGCTATTCGAGCCTCGAGAACCATGCCCACGAGGTGACCTCATGACCGGGAAATTGGGTCCCCATTTTTACCGCATACAGATAGTCTCCGCATTTTTTAGAGTCAAAGTGATAAGAAACGATAAGAAATGACCTTGAATTTCTTCCACCTTCGATGTTCTTGCAATTGACAATGGCTAGAAGATGACAAGATATGACACACGCGCTGTTCCTGCAGGTTCCCGTAGTGACTATAACAGTTGGCTGCCTCTAGGCCTCCTTCAATGCACATATGGTGCTTTTATAAATAATCCCCTTCTTTTTTTTTATAACCCATTTTGTTCCCAAATCCCTGAAAAGGTTTGCTACTCATTTGCCTCATTTTCTCTCAGTAACGCAACTCTTTTTCTTCCTTCAGAATCTTTTAAGGATGGCAAAAACTTCCACCTCTACTTCGTTTGAGGTTCCGGGCTCATCCTCTTTTGCTTCTTTCTCAAGGCGAGGTGGCTACACCACCTCGTGCTGAGGAATGTATCCCAGGATTTTTTGCGATGACCTCCGATTTCAAGGTCGAGAGACTTTCCTCGAAGCCAGGGCATTGCGAGCCCTTAACTCCATATATTAGCTCGGTAACAAATGTCAGGAGAGTGAGGGCTGACTGTCATTGAAGGCATACCATTCTTGTGGAGTTTCCTGCTCGGGAAGAAGATATTACGACTCATAAAGCTGACTTTCTGAGTGTGTACACCTATCTATTCAACTCGGCGCCGGTGGGGCCATCCTCTCCCCCGATGGACCCCGAGATTCTCGACTTCTGTCGATGTTATCAGGTAACCCTGGATCAAATTCACCCTTCATTATAATGCATTGTTTATATGATCAGACATCACTCAAACTTGATAGAGGAGATGCCCTTCACCCTCAACCACTTAATCCGAATATATCGTCCCTATCTCCTCTGTGGGGGCCTAATCAAACTCCGTTGTCGAGCCCAGGGGTCCCTTTTTACCTGAACCAAGGAGCTCAGAAATGAAGGATAGATGTGCTGGTTTGTTCAAGTAAGGACCTCTAACCTGATTTCAGCAGAAAAGATGCCGTTCCCCGAGAAGTGGAACGCTGGGCATAAGTAAACGTGTTGTCGGGTCTTCCCTCACTTCTTTTTTACAATATTTCTCCAAGCATCTAACTCTATTTCTCCTGCTTGTTAGCCATAGTAGCCTACCCTGGTGCAGTTTCAGACCTCTAGGACTGGGCCGACCGCCTATACTCGATTTTCTGATATGCTAAACAAGTTTGGCGAGATTTATCCCGAGCCCGGTGGGAAGCCAAAGATCACGGTAATCCTTGAACCGTGTAGCATTCACATATTTTGATGAATATCTCTATTAGTAGCATTCTTCATTCTTTGTGTTTAACTTCTGCATTTGTGTAGGTCTATAGGAAGTCCCTTTGACTAAGGAGGCGTCAGTCGTTGATGGGGATGCCTTAGTGCCTGCCGAGAAGAAGAAAAGGTAGGGGGGTCTGCTGGTCAGGCTGCCAGAGTTTAAAAGGGTTAATGTGGAAGGATCCAAGGTTGATCTGATAGCTCTGACCTTGAAGATGGCGGGAAACCCTCGAGCTGAAAGAGAGGGGGAAAGCAGCTTCCCAACAGCCCCCAAGGAGTGTTTGGACTCAGCCGATCCTCGGACAGTGGGGATGGAGGCTTCTGAACTGGAGCCTAATGCTGCTGTGGCCCATCTTTGTGGTGGGGAGGCAACAGATGAGGTATTGAGTTCTACCCCCGAGTTGGCTGGTGGCTAGAATTCTCCTCGAGTTGAGGCGCCCTTGGTGGGTAGTCTGGAGGGGCCCGACTTTGGAAACCGGGATGAACAAGGGACGGAGGCTTTGATTGATCATGTCAACTCTGTGATCGTTATTGATTCCCCTTAGGGAGTGATCCTACCTCTTTATGGAGTTCAAGATGCCCCACGTGAAGAGCCTTCTTATGTAGGGGTACTAGTCGAAAGCGGAGATGCACTCGAGAGGCCACCGACTGTTCTCGAGGGAATTTCTGAGGTTGATGCTTCATCCGTTTTTGGCGAGAAGTGTAGACTTTGTGAGCGGATAGTTTTTGCTAACCCCATCTGCTGCTCTGGGCTGCTCCGATCTTTCTTTTTCTAACTTGTCCTCTTTCATGGCTTCAGGCTAAAGTGATTTACAACCAGGATTTCTCCTAATACCAGGGTGAGGTAAACCATCACGAGCGTAAGAAAGACTACCTTACCGAGCAGGTTACTCATCCCCCGCTTGCCATTATTTGAATTTTTGTGAGAGTCTAACTCTTTTAATGTCTCGGACCTAATTTGTGTAGTTTGAGAGGGAAAATGCCCTGCTGAGAGAGGAGTTTCGGGCTAGAGATGCTGAAATTTCTGAGCTCAGTCGGTACATAAGGGAAATGAGTTCCGATAGGGATACCCTCTATGGGAAGGTAACCTTAGTCGAGCTTCAGCTCCAGGGTGCGAAGGAGGATAGTGGCAAGTATAGAGGTCTCCATTCGAGTTGGTGGCTGCACTATTTCGGATCAAAGACGAAGACGAGGCACTTGTATCCTCGCACGGGAAGGAAGCTATTATCATAAATGCTCACATTGAGGGGACGTCTGAGGGGGCTAGCCTAAATTTACCTCGAGGTATGGATCATTCCTGGCTGGTTTCTCGGAAGCAAAGTACTGGAGATGTGATGGATGGAAGCTCGGGTGATGCTAAAAATGAGGGTGGATCCCCGGAAAGGGAAGATGCCATTGAGAATGTAGGCTTGGCAATGGATTAGGATCTTGTTGAATTTCATGTTTGTATATAGTACTTTCATACTGGCATATGTATAAAGTGAACCCTGTGTCTTTGTTTCTTCCACTCCCTTTTTTTGTTCGGGATTTGGCCGGGTGCTCCCATTTTTAGAGCTGGCAAGAATATTTAGATTTGTGATACGTCCCTGGGGCTCGTTAGACAGGTTCATGGGCTTTTATGTGCCTGGTCGATGCGACCTTTAATATTAACTAGTGTTATAGCTCTTATGCTTCTCTCACACTTTATGGGTTTATTATCCAAGTCGGGCTCCGACTCGAGCTCATTAACCCTCAGGCTTTTGGGTTTGTATGGGCGGGAGACAATGTATCTTGCACTTTTGCCCTTGGGAATTTGTACTCTAACTATTTTGGGTTCAGTCTCTGAGTCGGTTGTAAACTTTAGCACAATTAACCCTCAAGTTCGTATTTGCATAGGTTGGTGATAATGCTTCTTACACTTTGGGTCGACACAATCTTTGATATGCATGGCTCTGAGGCTCGTTATACTGGAGATAGTGGCTCTTACGATTTTGGTCGTTGTGACATTTTAGTGTGTGGCCCTGAGGCTTGTTAGGCTGGCAAGAATGGCTCTTACGCTTTTCCCTCAGGCATGTGTAGGCTGTGTTTTCCTCTCGTTAAGGACTTTTTGAAATTATTTTTCCTGACCCATTATCATTTCGGGAAGAACATCTAATTCAAGTCGTTTGCGGCGATATTTGAGCACCTTTAAAGGTTCAGCTCGTAGGCTGAGTAGCTCGAAGCCATGTGGTTCAGAGCTGACATGGTTGAAGCACTTTTGCCTGTGGAGGGTAGCCTATTTAACCGGTTCTTTTCGAAGTATATTCAAAGTAATGGCCTATAATTTTGTAGCGATGGTCAGGAATCCACGAGTCACATTAAGAGGGTGTTTGGCTAAGCTTATAAGCTGGTCAAACTGGCTTATAAGTACTTTTTGGTTTATCTACGCCTTTGGTAAAATAAAAAGTGCTTATAAGCCAAAAATAAGCCAAAAGACATAAGTTGGTCTCCCCCAACTTTTCAAGTTTCAGCTTTATAAGGACTTTAGGTATAACCAAAATATTTACTATTCTATCTATAAAATACTTCTTTTTAAAACAAAACTCCTCTATACCCAGTTCTTAAGCTGCTGATTATTAATTTTAGCACTTTTATCCAAACACGTAACTGCTTATTTTTTAAATCAGCTTCAACACTTAAAAGTGCTTTTCAGCACCTAATACTTATCAGCTAGTCTAAATCAGCTACGCCAAATGAGCTCTAATTTGGCTACTACAGTCATATGACCGTAGTCATTCATATTTGGCCGGAGCCATTTTTGGTCCCGAGTCTAGTAGGTTGGGAGTCTATATTGATGGTATGCCTTTTTAGAGGTCTTACAATCTTTTCATGCCTGTTGAGGTCTTACAGTCTTTTCATGCATTTTGAGGCCTTACAGTCTTTTCATGCCTGTTGAGGTCTTACAGTCTTTTTATGCCTGTTGAGGTCTTGCAACTTTTTTGATAATTGGTATGAGTTTTTTGACACCGAGTCTGCCCGCTTGGGGTCTTACAGCCTCGACTTTTTTAATGAATGGCGATTGGTGATAGTCTCCGAGTTATCGAGTTTGCTTAGGCTGAGGGGCCATTACTTGTGAGCTCGAAATTGCCTCCTCGAGGGCTTATGACTTTAGAGATTCCGACCCTGGGGTCGTGCGCTTTCTAAGTTTACGATGCTAGTCTCTGAGTGTTTGGGATAATTTTCCTTTTTGGAGACATTTTGTGACTTAAATGCTGCCTCGTTGAGGGCTTTTAAGTCTTTAGTCCCGACCTTGAAGCAAAGCGTGTGCCGAATTATTGACGCAAGTCGCTGAATAGTTCGTGGTGTTCTCGGTTGAGAGATCCTTGCTATGAGAACGTTGAATTTTATTTGGAGTATGAGATGCTTTGGCAAAAGATATTCTTTGATTGTTTGGCATAAGTACATGTTGTTTTATTGTCGTGAGCCCGACTTGTGCGGACACAGTTCATTTGACTGTTTGGCCTGGTGCATCATTCTCCTATTGCAGCATTATTTGTTGTTCCCTGGTTCTTTCGAGTGGGTGACCTCTCAAGGGGGTGCCCTCCATTGTTTGGGGTCGGTTGCAAAACAAGCCTTGTACGCTTACTAGATCCTCCTTAGGTAGTATGTAGGTGTTTCCTCGTTAAAACACTCTTTCGGACAAAATACAATCGAAGGAAAAGAGTGCAGCGTTTTCTCAAGGGTATTTGAGAAATTTTTTGATCGGTTGCCCTAGCAGTAATACTGTGTTAGCATCAATATATTCCAATTGCTCAGAAGCTGTTCGCCCTCCTTGGTGCCGAACTTATAATATCCCTTGCCGGCTATTCCGAGGACATGATACGATCCTTCCTAGTTATGGCACAGCTTCCCTTCATTAGGGTTTCGGGTGTTGAGAGTGACATTTCTTAGGACTAAGTCCCCGATCCAAAAATACTGGAGATTTGTTCTCTTATTACAATATCTTTTGATTCTCTACTTCTGGGTGACCATCCGGATCAGCAAGGCTTCTTATTTTTCATCAAGTAGTTTAAGGGTCGTTGCCATGGCCTCGTTGTTCGAGCCCTCATTAGTTTGCTAGAACCTGGTGCTCGGCTCCCCAACTTACACTGGTATCAAAGCCTCATCGCCGCATACTAGAGATAAAGGTGTTTCCCCGGTGCTTGATTTTGAAGTTGTACAATATGCCTTTAGCACCTCGGGCAGCGTTTCTCTCCATTTTCCCTTGGTGCTCTCCCGTTTCTTCTTTAAGTTCTGAATGATGGTTTTATTTGTGAATTCGGCATGGCTGTTTGCACACAGATGGTAATGTGTCAACATGATTCTCTTGCTTTTGTGATCTTCAAGGAACTGTGTTACCTTGCTCCCGATGAACTGCCTCCCGTTGTCGCAAGTTATTTCGGATAGGATTCCAAATCGGCATATGATGTGATCCCTTATGAAATTGATGACTTCCTTTTCTCTTATTTTTTTGGAGGCCTACCCTTCCCCCCATTTTTAAAAGTAGGCAGTCATAAATAAAATGAATCTAGCCTTACTTGGTGCCGTCGGCAAAGGACCGACGATGTCCATTCCCCATTTCATGAATGTCCATGGTGATAAAACGGAATGTAGTTGCTTGCCATGTTGGTAGATCATGGGGGGAAATCTCTGGCATTTGTCGCATTTTCGGACGAATTCTCTGGTATCTTTTTCCATGCTATCCCAATAGTAGCCTGCTCTGATCACCTTCCGGACCAAGGAATCGGCGCCGGAATGATTTCCACAAGTACCCTCGTGGATATCTCGGAGTACATAATCTTTGTCACCAGGCCTCAGACATACCGCCAGGGGGCCAAAGAAAGTTCTCCTGTACAGAATCTCATTTTCGTCGAGCGAGAATCGGGCTGCTTTGGTTCGCAGGGCCCTCGATTCTTTTGTATCTAAGGGCAACTTCCAGTCTTTTCAATAATCAATATATTTATTTCTCAAATCCCATATTGGACTGGTAGAATTAATCTCTGCATGACCTTCCTCGACCACAGATTTAAACAATTGGACAACAACTACGGGAAGTAGGTTCTCTTCTTCAGCAAAAGATCCCAGATTCGTGAGGGAGCAGCATCGCTATTCTGCTCTCGAGATACATGGACTAAGGTCCATTTTTTGAAGCGACACAGTGGTATTTGGATTTTATCCAAGTACCTCAGCATTCTGTCTTCTCGAGCTTCGTAGCTCCCATTCACCTGGCTTACTATGAGAGGTGAATCGCATTTTGCCTCGGTGGTCTTGGATCCCAAGCTTTTGGCCAGCTCCAAACCTCCAATCATAGCCTTGTATTCGGCTTCATTGTTAGTCAATTTTGTAGTTTGTATGGACTATCTGATTACGTTGCCAACAGGTGGCTTTAGGACTATATCGAGCCTATATCCTCTTATGTTTGTGGCGCCGTCTGTGAACATGGTCCATACCCTGGAAGACATGCCTGATTTTAATAGAAGTTCCCTCTCTACCTCAAGTACAAGGGATGGCAAGAAACCGGACACGAAGTCTGCTAGAATTAGGGACTTGATGGTCGTTCGAGGTTGATACTCAATATTATATGCCAACTTCGATAGCCCATTTGGCCAATTGGCCCGATAGCTCAGGTTTATGCAGTATGCTCCGGATGGTGTACATTGACAGAATGCAGATACAGTGATATTGAAAATAGGGATTCAGCTTTCGTGAGGAGCTTATCAGCACGAGAGCTAATTTTTCTGGATGGGGATAACGGGTTTCGGCGTCTCCTAGGGTTCGGCTTACATAATAAATAGGAAATTATGTACCTTTCTCCTCTCAAACCACTATGCCGCTTACCGCTATTTCAGACACAACCATGTACATGTATAGTGTTTCATCCTCTTCTGGCGTGTGCAGTAAAATTGGACTAGTCAGGTATCCTTTTAGTTCCTCTAAGGCGTGTTGGCATTCTGGATTCCATTCGAAGTTGCTCTTTCTCTTGAGTAAAGAGAAGAAATAATGGCTCTTGTCTAATGACCTTGATATGAATCTGCCCAGTGCTGCTATCCGCCCTGTTAGCCGTTGGATGACCTTTACATTGTTTGCCACCGTGATTTCTTCGATGGCTTTTATTATGTCGGGATTGATCTCGATACCCCTATTTGAAACCATGAGACCCAGGAATTTTCCCGAACCAACCTCAAAGGCACACTTCTGAAGGTTGAGCTTTATGTTGTAACTTTTGAGGATGTCAAATATTTCCTGCAAATGAGTCAAACGGTCCTCTGCGCGCATGGACTTAACTAGTATATCATCAATATATACTTCCATTTATTTACCTACTTGGCGCTCGAACATTTTTTTGACTAGGCGTTGGTACGTTGCCCCTACTTTTTTTAGCCCGAAGTGCATTACGTTGTAGCAGTAGGTACCATACTTTGTGATGAACTAGGTTTCTTCCCTGTCCTCAGGATTCATCTGGATTTGATTATACCCCGAGTAGGCATCGAGAAAGGTGAGGGTCTCGTGGCCGGCTGTAGCATCGATAAGATGATCGATGTTATGTAAAAGAAAGGAATCCTTGGAGCACGCCTTATTCAAGTCTTTATAATCTACGCACATTCTTAGCTTGATTCCCTTTTTAGGCACTACTACTACGTTGGCCAGCCATTCAGGGTATTTTACCTCTCTAATGGATCGGATTTTAATAAGTTTTGTTACCTATTCTTTGACGAAGTCACGTTTTACCTCGGATTATGGTCTTCTCTTCTGCTTTATAGGTTTAAATTTAGGATCGACGCTAAGCCTGTGGGAGGTTATTTTTGGCATAATTCCTATCATATCTAATGGGGACCAAGCGAAACAATCGATAATGTTTCTAAGAAATTGAATGAACCCTTTTTTGAGTTCAGCGATTAACCCCATTCCCAGGTATACCTTACGTTCCGGGAGGTGTTCGATTAAAATGGTCTACTCCAGATCTTTGACTATCGATTTAGTCGCATCCGATTCTTCGGGGGCAATGAAGGTTCGGGGAGCAAAGAAATCTTCTTCGTCATCCTCAGGGATCTGTGTGTTCATAACCTCGTCTGAGATCGGGCACGTGGGGATCAACGCCTTATGGTAGACTGCGAACATTTCTTTTGCTGGCCGCTGTTCTCCATGTATGATCGTGATACCATCCATCCTAAGAAACTTTATCACCTGGTGTAAGGTTGATAGTATTGCCCTCATGTTGTGTACCGAAGGCTTGCTGAGTAATGCATTGTACCTCATGTCGCCGTCGATGAATTTCGAACTCGGTGTTCATAATTATGCCAGACGTGTCAATCGTGAAGGTGATTTCTCCTTTCATTACTTCACCGGTCATGTTGAAGCTATGGAGGACTCGAGTGATGGGGGTGACTCGATCGAGCAGCCCTAGTTGTCCTACTATCTCTTATCTAATTATGTTGGCCGAGCTGGCTGGATCCATGACCACACGCTTTATCCTGGTATTGTTTAAAATAAACGAGATCACCGGTACATCGTTGGGCGGTTCAATTAAGACCTCGGTGTCCTTCTCGCGGAAAGCGAAGGTATATTCGAGCACATGGTTTCGGTTCGGTCGCTCTTTTGTGATGGAAGTTCTTGTCCGTTTGAACACGGGCCCTTGGGGAACATTGGTTCCTCTAATATCATGTGGACATCATGTTGGAGAGTCTGCCCTTTCGCTCGGGTTTAGTTCGGTGGTGTACGACATCTAGAGTAGTCCTGTCCTTCTCTTTGATATTTTCGAGGTTGTTGTTTTCCACTCTGTTCACCGAGTAAGACATTTTTCCCTGAAATCAAAGATCTTGGACAAGAAAAGGTGTGAAAGGCAACTTGCGTTGTGTAACAAAACCAGCAAGAAAATAATCACTATTATTTTTAGCCCCACGGTGGGCACTGAACTGTTTATTGGGAAAATGGTAATAACAATTAAATTTGTTAATGGGACTCTAAAAATATGTGATCTATTTTTATATTAGTTGTTTAAGCAGTTGATGCTAGAGTTATGAAGTGGATTGGCGAAATATGAACTAAAGCAATGTTATAATCAAACCAAGGGGCTAGTTATTTGGTCCTCGGACTGACCGATGAGGGACCTCGAGGTCGATGCCTAGGCTCGGGCTCGAGCTATCGGGGAAGGGCTAATAGTTAGGATATAATTGATGGAAGCTCTTCATGGCCAATGATAAGAAATATATAAAGAACAAGTATGAAGATAATAAAATAGAGCAACAATATCGAGAGAGTGTATTAGAGAGAAAAGAGAGAGAGAGAGAGAGAGAGAGAGTTAGTTATTATTTTGTGTAGAATAGTTGGAGCAACAAGGTTTTACAAAGTGCAAAGGATCCCCCTTATATATGAGGGGAAATCCCATCATAGTATATAATAAATTGGTGATAAAATGTAGAGGGATGGGATAACCAGATAGCGTAAGGCTCTATCAATGCTAGCTGCCTGCCTTGGGAATTCCCCTCTCCCGTGTTATAGTTTTTAGTATATAATGCCCCCGTGTCGGTACCTGACGACTCCTGAGGGTGGCTCTCGACCTCGTCTCTTCGAGCCTCGAGAAGCATGCCCGCAATGAGACCTATGACGGGGAAATCGGGCCTCGGTTTTACCGCATACACTAAGACTGCTTTCAGAACTCGATACGAGCATTATGAGTTTCTTGTGATGACTTTCGGACTGACAAATGCTCAGTGGAATTCATGGATTTAATGAATAGGGTGTTCAATCCGTTTTTGGATAGATTTGTAATAGTATTTATTTAGGATATCCTGATATATTCTCGTAGCCAAGGAGAACACGAGGATCATCTCAAGACTGTGTTGCAGTCATTGCGACAACATCAACTTTATGCTAAGTTCTCAAAGTGTGAATTCCGGCTAGACTCGATAGCATTTCTGGGGCATGTTTTATCCAAAGATGGAATTATGGTAGATCCTAAGAAGACCGAAGTTATGAAGAAATGGCCAAAACATACTTCACATACATAGATTCACAGCTTTTTAGGCTTAGAAGGCTATTACATGCATTTTATGTGGGATTTCTTAAGCATAGCAGTGCCACTTACCAAGCTAACATAGAAAAATGCAAAGTTTTAGTTGAAAGATGAATCTAAGCAGAGCTTTCAGAAACACAAAACATGTCTGACAAGTGCACAAATATTAGCCTTACCATCATGGTCTGGAGGATTTACAGTATTCTGTGACGCCTCGAGGGTGGGATTAGGATATGTTCTCATGCAAAATGGTCGCGTTATAGCTTATGCTTCGAGACAATTGAAAAAGTACGAGCAAAACTGTCATGCACACGATTTTGAGATGGCTGTAGTGGTATTTGCTCTAAAATTTTTGAGGCATTACCTATATGGCGAAACTTGTAAGATTTATACTGACCATAAAAGTCTGAAGTATATCTTTCAGCAGAGAGATCTAAATCTTTGGCAGCTTCGGTGGATGGAACAACTCAAAAACTAAGATTGTTCTATTTTGTATCATCTTGGAAAAGCCATTGTGGTGGTTGATGCATTGGGAAGAAAATCTGAGGGGAGTTTGGCACATATAGCTCCTGCAAAGAGATTTTTGGCCAAGGATACTCAGAGACTAGAAGATACACGTATCAGATTTGGTGTTGGAAATTCATAGGCATAGTTGTCTTGTTCTTAGGCTAACTTTTCATTAGCTGAGCGCATTAAGGCCACCCAATATGAGGATGAACGAATACGCAAATATATAGATGAGGCCTTGGCTGGTAAAAGAAAGTATATGATGGTTGAAAGTGATGACGTTCTTCTATGGGCGACAGGCTATGTGTAGCAAACCTGGATGGGTTGAGACAAGTTATTCTTAAAGAATCCCTCAACTCTAAATACACTATACATCCTGGATCCACAAAAATGTACCATGACTTCAAGAAATTTTATTGGTGGGAAGGTATGAAGGAAGATGT
This sequence comes from Nicotiana glauca, assembly GCA_026770625.1. Taxonomy (NCBI): domain Eukaryota; kingdom Viridiplantae; phylum Streptophyta; class Magnoliopsida; order Solanales; family Solanaceae; genus Nicotiana; species Nicotiana glauca. The sequence continues at coordinate 164,972 of MU771326.1, read as the reverse complement.
TTCTAACTTTGTTTCTAGCTGTTTCACTTGTCAGCAGGTCAAGGTTAAGCATTAGCGACCCGCAGGACTGGTACAACAAATTGAGATTCTTGAGTGGAAATGGGAAAGAATTATTATGGATTTTTTTACCGGTCTACCACGAACTCTTAGAGGTTATGATCCGGTGTGGGTAATTGTAGATCAACTTACAAAATCAGCATACTTTTTGCCAGTAAAGACTACATATGGTGGAGTAAGTTTGCACAACTATTTATGAACGAAATTGTCCAACTTCACAGAGTTCCAATATCCATCATCTCTGATAGAGGATCACAATTTAACTCACACTCTGCGAAATCTTTTCAAGAAAAATTGGGTGCATGAGTAGATCTTAGCAATGCATTTCATCCACAGACAGATGGGCAGTCTAAATGTACTATACATATTTCGGAGGATATGTTGAGAGCTTGCACTCTTGAGTTTGAAGGTAGTTGGAACGCTTATCTACCTTTAGCCGAATTTGCTTACAACAATAACTTCTAGTACAGTATTGAAATGGCACCGTACTAAGCATTGTATGGTAGAAGATGTCGTTCTCCCATCAGATGGTTTAAAGCTAGCTAGACTAACTTATTAGGACTCGACCTAGTATAAGAAGCTATTGACAAGGTCCAGTTGATTAGATAGAGATTGCTTGCAGCTCAAAGTAGACAAAAGTCTTATGCTGATAAGAGAAGAAGAGATTTAGTGTTAACAATTGGGGACAAAGTGTTCATACAAGTCTCCCATATGAAAGGTGTGATGTAGTTTTGAATAAGAGGCAAGTTGAGCCCTATATTTATAGTACTATATGAGATACTAGACCAAGTGGGAGATGTGGCTTATCTCAGGTGCTTGAAGCACCAACTATACCGCTTGATGAGAAGTTGTCTTACGAGGAGTAGCCTATGGCAATTGTTGATAGACAAGTAAGAAAGCTGCGGTCAAAATAAGTTGTGTTCATTAATGTTTTATGGAGAAATCATACCGTTGAAAAGCTACCTAGGAAGTATAAAAAGATATACAAGCGAAGTATCCCCATTTATTTCTGTCTACAGGTACGTACTTGAGTTAAATTTTGGGACCAAATTTCATAAGGTGGGGAGGATGTAATACACCAATATTTTAAGTGAGTACATATTGGACATTTAGAAAATAATTTAAGTACAAAAAAAAAAAGGGAACTAACTAATAAAACAAGACAAAAAAAGAAGGAAAAGAGAAGCAAGCACAAAAGGGCCGAAGCCCATTCTCTGAACTAAAAGGGAAAAAGAACAAAAAAAGGGTTAGGGAAGGGGAAAGAAGCAAAAGCTTCGGCAGAAACGAAAACAAAAAAAAACGAGCAAAGAAAGAAAGAAGGAGGAAGAAGTTGATGCACTGCGTTGGAGCTATAGCCATAACTGTTGAGGAAACTTAGGAACTAATTGTTTCTTATGGGTATTTCTTGAACTTCTTCTTCTGGTAGATTTTAATTTCAATTCTCTTGATTGGAACATTATATAGAATAATAGAAATTACACTAGTTCATTCACACAATTGAGAAATTTCTTCCTAAAGAAACAATAGAACTTTATGAAATTGGAGTAATAAATTATATGAATAGGTTGGAGTTGATAAATTAGTAATTACTCATATGTGGGTAAATATAAATCCATAAATTAAGACTCAAACATGAACTCCGATGATTGTGTATTCTAAATTAGCTATGAACTAACCTAAACAAGGAAATTCACAAGTGATCAATATTATGTAATTATAGATTGATTGGAGGAATTAATACGAATTGCTCGAGGTGAAGCATTTGATATTTCGGCACGAGTATTGTGAGTAGTAATCTTACTGCAATTTGTGTTTTCATAAGTTGCATTAATTAAATATTATTTTTAATATAAATATGTTACTGATTATTTTGAGTTACATATGGGACAAGTCTTTTACTGGATATGATACTGAAATAGTTATTTGAGATGATTACTGTTGTTTTAAATATTGTCGTTGTCACAATATATAGTTTGCCGTTACTTGAATTTACTGTTATTGACATGAAATTATATGATTTGATAAGAACCGAAATGCCCTATAATGTTTGAACATATTTTTTACGAGTATATACGGATTGCAGAGATAAGTATATATGGGAGTAGACATTGAAGGATCCCGTAGCTAACGGAGGGTTCACTAAATCTGGTGCACCTTGTAATTACGGATTACCATTACATCCATTACTAGTGGAAAGGTAGAACTAGTATACTGTTACTAATTTCCCTCGAGTAGGGATTACAGTTATATTTGACTTCTTGCGAAGACGTTCATAATTATACCGATTACATGATCTATTCATTGAAACCTCCCAAATATGAATATTTATATTATATAGTGGTTACCGAGCTTATTACAGAATCATCTTTCGTATTATACTACAAGAAAAACATGATGAGACTAAAAATTATTTATTGTTTCTTAAAGGGCATTTTACGTTATTTTCTGTTTGACATACTAGCATGTTTTCTGACTTGTTCCCGAGAAAAACGGTTATCATTAAGTGTTATTACTCACTGAGCTAGCGACTCATTCCCTTCTAATTTTTTACATAGATAGTAGTTGACGCGGGGGAGGATTTTGTTAATTAGAGCGCACGTGTTGATAGTTTCTTGGTTAGGCTCACACTAGTTCGCGTGGGCATAAATTTTATGTATTAATATGGTCGTTCTTTGAATTCTTAGAGTCGCTCTAGAGTCATAATTTTTTTGTCATGAGTGTTATTTTGTTATTATAATCTTATGTTTAGTATCGTTCTTCATTATCAAAGTTGGAGATAATTAGTGTTTTTAGTTTTTAGTGGGTTTATTAGCAATTGTGGAGACTTGTTTTGGTTTATTGATAAGTTGTCGATTGGTTGGTTTGAAATTAGGATGGTTTGTTGTTCATTTTGAGACGGGAAAATTCTATCCGAAAATAGGGGAAACTCTATCCGACTTTTTGTAAACTACCGATGAGGCTTACTTCGGGGCACTTGCTCCTGAGCGTCAGTCACGCTCCTAAATTGGGTCGTGACAAAAACGAAGGCATAAGGCTCAATGGAATCAAATCGCATGATGAGGAATCAAGAAAGGAAGTCCTCCTAACAACCTTGTAGCCTCATGAAGATAAGTATAGACGTCTCCATACTGATCCGCAAGACTACACAAGACTAGCTAATGACTCGAGAGACATAAGTGAACCTAACTCTCTAGTACCAAGCTAACACAACCTAAATTATACTATAGTCCATGATGGCAACGTTATGGCGCCCAACGTCGCCGCTAGGCAAGCCGACAGTAAACTACCAACTTAACTATTCATTTTAATATTTTTAAAATCATAAAGCTTATTTAGATAGACAGGTTAGTGCATTAAAATAAATTGTAGTTACGTATAGTTTAATTAAAATAATAAGTAAAAGTGTATCAATGTAGAACAATCCAAAACAAATTCTAGAACACCCCCCAAAACCCGGTATCGCAAGTGCACGAGCATTTAATAGAAGGTACGATAACAATACAATATCTGTCTAGTATACAAGTTAGACACGAACATGTAAATAATTCTAATGGAGACTCTATATGATGAAGACCGTAATATGGGATGCAGCCCACCGTAAAGGCACCACAATAGTTGCACATTTGCACCTAGAAGACCACCAGAAATATATACATGTACAATAAGTGCAAAAGTGAGGCACGAGTACGTAAATCAATGCGTACCCATTAAGTATCTAGTCTAACTCCGGAGAAGTAGTAATGAGGTGTCAACATCGATACTTACTAGTGGTCCGATAAATTAAGTACAATAGAAAGTGAACAAGTAAGAGGCACGGTAAATAAACAGTGTAAACTAATATCAGTACGTGGTCCCATCCTCCTCTAAACAGTAAACACAAGCTCTCAATTATCGTTTACCCCTCAACCAGAGTATGAATAAATAAATAAATATATATATATATATATATATATATATATATATATACTATAGTGGTCCCACCGGAGAGATCATCACAACTTAAATCAGGAAAAATACGGATACACTAGCTTCTTGTCAAATATTATGCACGATTCTGCCGAGGCGAACGGTCCTATCCCATAAGTCTATGATACTGCCGAGGTGAATGGCCCGATTCCATAAGAATGTGTTACATAATCCTGCGAAGGTGAATGGCTCGATCTCATTAGACTAAGAAGCTTTAATGGCTCCTTGACCCTACTAATGAATATACGTGTGAGTAAAAAATTAAGGAAGCTTTTCGATGAAATTGCACAACGCAAGAGAAATTCGTAAGGGAAGCACAATCATTCCGCGGCTAATCAAGTCGCTAGTCAAACCTCAACAATAGCATATCCATCACTCTTTGCAACCCTAACTTAGGTTGTAACACGAAATCAAGTAACTAAGCAGGCAATAATAACTCAACCAGTACAATAAAGCATTGTGTGTATCCTTGTCTACCCGGACATACTCAGGAATTCTAGCATGTGCACGGACAATCGTCACCTCATACATGCGCAGCTCCCACGACATATAGCATATAACAAGAATAACACCTATAGGGTAATTTCCCCCTCACAAGGTTAGACAGGAGACTTACCTTTCTCCAATGTTCCATAACCAGCTCCAACGACTGTCTAACGCCACAAACCGAATGCCCATCGATCCGATACTAGTTAAACAATGTGCACTTAATCAAAATATACTGCAATGCTTACAATTTAACAATTTAATAATTTTCAACTCAACTAAAAAAGTCAACAAAGTCAACCCTAAGGCCCACGAACCCGGATTCCAAAAATTTTTGAAGATAAACTGTCATGACCCAAGTTCCCCTCCGTAAGACGTCGTGATGGCATATAGTCTCTATGACTAGGTAAACCTAAAATTGCGGAATAACAAAAAAAAGGAAAATATAAATCTAACCACTAACATCATAGTAATGAAGCAAATGATAGAAATACCGCTCGACATATATAAAAGCAACTCTCAAAGAATACATAAAGAATCTTCCAAAGACCCAGAACATCGTAAGTCACAATCTTCAAAGGATTTTCTTATTGTTCCATACATCAGTGTTTAGAAATAGTAGACGAAAAACTACACAAAAGATAGAGGGGGAATCCTAGGTCTGTGGACGCGGCAGTTGTACCTAGATGTATCCGTAGCGGCAACAGGTGCACAACTAATAACGAGGTTGGAATGACGTACGTGGATCTGCACACATAAATATGTGCAGAAGAGTAGTATGAGTACACCACAACGGTAGCCAGTAAGTGC
>MU771326.1:127505-158978 GCA_026770625.1 Nicotiana glauca | reverse complement strand
ATATATATATATATATATATATATATATATATATATATATATATATATATATATATATATATATATAAAGTAAGACAAAACAAAATATCACAGTATAATAAAAGACTGAATTGTAACAAGGAAATCGTAGAAAAACAATATTGTACACTATACAAAAATAACAACAGGTGATCTTCTGAGATACCGTCTCGTAGTCCCAAAAGTAAATGTGCAAGGGGATCTCCCGGGATACCGTCCCGTAGTCCCAAAGTAAATACGCATCTCAAACAAAATATAGATAACAGTTACAACAAGAAAACCTACAATTTAGGCTAAGTACAAGCCAAGACAAGATACAGGAATCCGCTAAACATGCTGGAAGGAGTTCAGATAAGAAATTAAGGCACGTATAAATGCTATTCTTGGCTAACAGGGTAACTACACATGTTATTATGCTCAGATAAGATGAAAACCGGTTATTAATAGGTAAAAATCATGTTATTCAATAATTAGCCTGTGTACTGACTCGTCACCTCGTGTACACAACACTTACATAACATAACAACACCAAATCCTAATAGGATTTCCCCCACATAAGGTTAGACACGCCACTTTACTCAAACTAATCTCAATCAATCGGTAACAATGCCTTTTCCATGAATATCCGACTCTGAATGGCCCAAATCTATCCAAAATCAATTACATATCATAAATATAACTATAAGAAACTAATCTAGTAAATGAAATCAAACCTATAGCAATTAATCATAAAATCTCCCTAAAAGGTCTCCTAGGGTGCAAGTCTCGGAATCAAGTAAAAGTCACAAAATATGAACACCCCTTTACTCACGAGTCCAACCGTACAAGAATTACTCGAATCCGACCTTAAATCGCCTTTCAAAACTCAACATTTTAGTCTACGAAGTTTATACCATTTCCCCCCAAATTTCCAACTCAAATCCCTAATTAGATGATGCAAATAGTAATAGATACATGGAATACAGTACAATCAGGGTTAGAATCACTTACTCTAACAATTTCCTTAAATAAACCTAAAAAATTCACCTCATACTGAGCTCCCAAGCCCTAAAATTGAAAAATAGGAATCAAACCCTCGAACTAGATCTTTTCTGCCCAGAGATTCCGCATCTGTGGACCAGTAGTCGCAACTGCAATGTTGCACCTACGGAATTTCCCTTGCAGGTGGGGAAATGATTTAAAGGTTTTGGTCCGTATCTACGAGTAATGGGTTGCACCTGCACGCCCGCTCCTCCAGATATCTTCCTCTTCTGCGATCGCTCACGCCCTTGGCCCTTTCACTTCTGCGCTCCATCTTCTACATCTATATATGCACAGATACAGCTATACCTTTGCACTTGTGACCTATGGTCTCTTACTTCGAAGCCGCACCTACGTCCCTAGGCTCGCTTCTGCGGGCTCTCACCTGCTATCAATCTTGCATATGTGCAGCAACTTCAACCATTCTTCAAAAACCAAATTTGATGAGTTAACCATCTGAAATCAACTCGAGGCCCCTGAGACCTCAACCAAACATACCAACAAGTCTTAAAACACCACATGAAATTATTCAAGCCCTCAAATAGTATCAAAAGATACTGAAAACAAGAATTACCCTCCAATCCAAACTCAATGAACTTGAAACTTCAAATTTCTACAACCGATGCCGAAATCTATCAAACCTCATTCGATTGACCTCAAATTTTGCTCACAAGTCATATTCAACATTACGGACATACTCCAACTTCCGGAATCAGAATTCGACCTCGAATTCTAAAAGTCCACTATTAGTCAAAATCTCCAAAATTTTGACTTTTGGCATTTCAAGCCTTAATCAGCTATAGACCTCCAAACATAATATGGACACACCCTTAATTCCAAAATCACCCAACGGAGTTAATAGAACCGGCATAACTCTATTTCAGAGTCGTCTTCCAACAGTTCCAACTCAAGAAATGTTCTTTGACCTCAATTTTCGAACATGCCTATCCAAAATAGCCACTAGCTCATCAACATAAGATAGATCCTAGTCCAATTGGACTCAGCTAAAATTTAATGCCTGAAATGGATCACCGTGATACTTCCAGAGCATAGAAACGTTGAATACTAGATGAACTCCTTCTAGATAGGGGGTAAGGCAAGCTCATAAGAAACCTTCCTAACTCTCCACAACACCTCAAATGGACCAATGTACCTTAGGCTCAGCTTGCCATTCTTCCCGAACCTAATGATACCTTTCATAGGTGAAACCTGGAGCAAGACCCACTCTCCAACAATGAATGCAACATCGCTAACCTTCTGATCTGCATAACTCATCTGTCTGGACTGGGCTTTGCGAAGTCTATCCTGAATAGACTTAACCTTCTCCAAGACATCCAGAACCAAGTCTGTACCCAATAATCCACAATTGCCCGGCACAAACTAAACCAATAGAGACCGACACCGCCTACCATACAGAGCCTCATATGGTGCCATCTGAATGTTGGACTGATAACTATTGTTGTAGGTTATTTACTGTAAAAATGGTAATAACAATAAAATTTGTTGATGTGACTTTAAAAATACGTGATCCATATTTATGCTAGTTGTTAAGCAGTTAATGCTAGATATGTGAAGTTAAAAAGATGAAATGCAAGCTGAAATGGAGCTATAATCGAACTGGGGGGTTTAGCTATTCGGGCCTCAGACTGACCGATGAAAGGCCTCTAGTTCGATGCTTGGGCTCGGGCTCAAGTTATCGGGGATAATCGGGAAAGGGTTAGCTATTAGGATGTAATTGTTAGAGGCTATTTATGGCCAATGAATAATAATGAATGAAGAACAAATATAAAGATAATAAAATAGAGAAACAATATAGATAGAGTATATTAGAGAGAAAAGAGAGAGAAAGTTATCATATATTTCATGTAGAATAGTTGGAGAAACATGAGTATAAAAAGTTACAAGGATTCTCTTTATATAGGAGGGGAAATCCCATCATAGTACAAGATACATTAATGATAAAGAAAGTAGGATGGGAAAATTAACTAGCTTTATGATGCAGAAGCAAACCAGCTCTAGACTAGCCTAATGGATGTAAATGGCCCCGGCTGCCTTTTTCGAGAACTCGTTATACCCGTTGGGGTCTCGGCTAGTGTTATTCCACTACAAAAATAAACTGGAATTAGCTACGAACGTCATCGCTAAAATGCTCGTAGCTAGTAGAATCTTTTGATAATCTGTCGCTTAATAAGAATAGCGATGGATTTTTCTATTTAGCTTCAGGTTTTGTCTATCGCCAAACCCTGGTTTTTTTTAGTAGTGTCCCCTGGTGATCTCCCAAAAATGCCTTATTAGCGAGAAATTAGTTCCCCCGATTTTACCGTATACAGATAGTCCTCGCGTTTCTTAGAGAGAAGCGACAAGAAAGGATTTTGACATCCCACTTTTCGGACTTCCCATAATGAGGTCGTGCTGATGGAACAACCCTCCATTGTCACCGAAACATTTTGTCATTTCTCTTTCTTCAGACCTATAATGTCGCCGCCAATTCAGCTCCTATGGACACATTGAATGCTCTTGTCATTATATTTTTTTAGGGTGATAATAGCTTCATCGGTTACGTTATCCCTCATTTTTTAAATGGGGGTCTCCAGGGATCAACCCTTTACCCAAGTAACTTTCCATACCTATCCATTCCTCCTTTTTTGCTATGTTTATTCTTTGTCGTCCACTATGTTTGGGGTCCCATAGCCTCAGGATTTTATGGCGATATCGGGCATGCTACAGCCTATCTCCCGGACCTTCTCTAGTCGAGCGAGATTATAATGTTTTTATGTTGTTGTTATTGTTGTTGTTTCATTGTTGTTGTCTCCGTTGGCGCGTGATGACGAAGCATGGGGCCGATCTCCTTTGATCCCAGGAAATATTTGGATTATACACTGTTGCTCAAGAGGAAGCACAGATTATACACCACTTCTCACCTCCCATGACTATCCGGTACGATGCCTCGTTCCCTTCGTTTTTTGTGGAGTGAGGTGGGACTATCTACTAACTATTTCATCCTGCACCGGGTAACACCTCAAGAATTTGCTTTACAGTAATAGCCTGGCAAAATGCATATTAGCTAGATTTTTTGCCCAGCCATTTCTTCATTCCTTCCTACTTTTTACGCGTCACTTTGCTCTTCTCCATCGCATTCCTCTTCGTCATCTCCCCTTTTGAAGATGAGATTATGGGGAATTGAGATAAGACTCCGGAGGGGATTGCGCTTGGAAGATATTGACTTTGAGGACTCGTGCTTGAGGAGATGATATCAAAAACGTTGCTATTGAGGATGCACCTTTGAGAATAGGCTCGGTTCTTAGTCTTTTATTGTATGTATACCCTTCTTCTTCTTTTTTCAAGTGTAAGGACCCCTCGTGGTCCTTTGTAATCATACGTAAGAACCCCTCTAGGCTTTTGTAATAGAATATTTCATGGATACAAAGATTTTTTCCCAATTTGGCTTCGATGCTGGCTATATTCTTTTATGTTTGTGGAGACTTTGAATGCTTGACTCTATCTGTTATTGCTAATACCGAACCCAGATGCGAGTAATCCTCCGACTTTCGATTGATGAAAATGGCTTCACGTGGAATCCTTTGCGATCCCTTGGATTGACCCTGAATAAGGTCTATAGACTCATGTTGTGAGGACCTTGACTTCGAGTAAAATGAGAATAATGTTTCGGGCCTTGGAATCATGATTTATTAGTTAAACTCCATGGTAAATTTTGAGAATAAATTTGATCGGGGGCCCCAGGATCGGGTCTCCCTTTGACTTCTTGAAGGTATTCCCCGAACGGAGGTTCATTTAAATTCAGACCACTTGGAAACACGCTATGGGCTTAGTGTGAATAGCCTTATGGTGTTGTAGATAGATTTTGAAAGAGTATTTTTCCGATCTTGGGCGGCACCCGAGGCCAAGCCCATATGGGTGGAGTTCAGATGCTTATTTCCTTGGAGCCTGATTCCCTTTGATAGAGATCCTCGAGGTCGGGTACCACCTCGGTGTTGGGATAGGTGTCATCATCTTTTTGGAGCCTAGCCTTGTCTTAATGGTGGTCATTGAGGCCGAGTACTGCCTCGGGACTGGTGATGGTGATATTGGCTTTTTGGAGCCTAACCTTGTTCTGATGGAGGTCCTAGAGGTCGGGCACCACCTCGGGACTGGAGAGGGTGATATCTGCTAAAAGTCTTATTCGGCTTTGCGGCAGGCAAATCATCATCATTTTTCTCATATATAAATAGGGTTGTTTCTTCCTTTTTAGGGGTTACCCTATTTTCAACAGTTGCAATTTTCTTCTTGTGTCAGCCTTTCGGCACTCCATCACTAACGCGTCTGCATATGTTCCTGCTTGTTAGTTCTCTAATTTTCTTACTGCCATGGTGGCAACGTTAGGGTCTATTGACTTTAAACTATCGATCGACTTCACCCTTCGTTGTTGACGATGAGGAAAATGGAGACCGGGTATGGATGAGTCACTTTGTCTAGGTATGGACCGCTGATATTATACCCGAGGAGCTCATATCATTCACTAAGGAGTGGAGTTATACTCGCAAGTGGCGCATCCCGTGCTTTATCAGTTCTATCTATGGAAAAAGTTAGTTTCGTACTCAGGCCTTCTTCTTTTCCTCTGTAGCAATTTTATGGGTGCTAGGTGACGTTCCTGATATGCTTTATTGGGTCCGAGAATTGGCGACTAACTCGACCTGCGAGGAACGCAAGAGGCAAGCTTTTTGCCAGAGTGAATGGGAAGCGAAGTACCATGGTGAGTGTTGTTCTATTCCTTTTTATTATCACCTTCCTTTTCCGTTGATAGCATTCTGGGAGATAGGTATGCATTTCTCCTTCTATCTCATGGGGCTAATACTTAGTTATTTCACTTGTATAAAAATACAGAGGCCCTAGAACAGATTCGGGATAAAGTTGGCCGCGCTAGGCATGAGCGAGATGAGTTGGAAGCTCGGGCGGAGTCTCAGGCTTTATGGGGAAGGATGATCTGGCCAAAGTTTCTTCTTTTGAAAAACAAATTTGCCTATCTCACAACGATGCCTTGGTTCAGACAGAAATGATTGTAGAACTCGAGTCCAAGCTTTCAAAAGTCGGGGTTGAGGTCGTTGATGCCCAGGCCAAAGCTGCAATGAGCCGGGCTAAGGCTGATCAGGAGATGGTGATTCTATTGAAGGATTCTACTGATGCCCAAGCTAAGTTGAAGAGGGTCCTCGATCATGAAGAGATGATCAAAGAGTATGCTCAATGCAGATCTCGAAGAAGGGTTCTCGAGGAGATCAGCACCAGGGGTTTTGTTCTCCCGAAATAGTTGGCGCGAGCGAGGGCGGACGAGTGTGGTGCTCAGTCACTCCTGTCCGACGGCAAGGATAGTGAAGATGAGGCTGATAGGCCGTAGCCCTAAGGGGCAGGGCGTAGACTTTGCCATTTTGTATGCAATACTTTCAGAGCGTGCTTGTAGATAGAGAATGCACTTTTTCACGCATGTAAATAAAAGAAGACTTGAGGCTTTATTTCTTCTATACCACTTTCTGCTTCGCTTCAACTAGGTGGACTTGTTTTGGAGTTGGTGAGAATCCTTAGATTCGTGATATGGCTCTGGGGCTCATTAGTCAAGCTCGAGGGCTCTTACGCATTTGGTCGATGCGACTTTTATGTAAGCTAGCGCTAGAGATCTTATACTTTTGCTCAACTTTTTTGGGCTTAGTCTCCGAGTCAGGCTTCGACTCAAGCTCATTCGACCCTCAAGATTTTGTGTTTGTAATGGCCGGGTACAATGACTCTTATGCCTTGGGTCAAAGTGACCTTTTATACGCACGACCTTGAGGCTCATTAAGCAGGTGACAATAGCTCTTATGCATTTCCCTTAGGCATGTATAGTTAACGATTTTGGGTCCGTTCTCCGGATCGGGTTACGACTTGAGCTCATTTTGACCCTCAATCTTTCAAATTTTAAGTTGGCGACAGTGGCTCTTACGCTTTTGGTCATTGCGACCTTTTACTGTGTGTGGCTCTGATGCTTGTTAGACTGTTGACAATGGCTCTTACGCTTTGCCCTTAGGCATATGTAGGCTTTGTTTTCCTCTCATTAAGGACCTTTTTTATTGATTTTTCCTAACACATCATCGGTTTGGGAAGAACCTCAATTTCAAGTCATTTGCGACAATATTCGAGCACCTTGAAAGGTTTGGCTCATAGGCTGAGTAGCTCGAAGACTTGTGATTTGGAGGTGACATGGTCAAAGATCTTTTTCCTGTCAAGGGTATCCTATTTAACTGGTTCTTTTCGAAGTAGGTTCGAAGTCCTATGATTTTGTAATGATGGTCGGGCATCCCCGAGTAGCATTAATTCGGCTGGTACGGTCGTATGGTCGTAGTCATTTATTTTTGGTCGGAGCCCTTTTTGGTCCCGAGTGTAGTAGTTTAGGCGTCTATATTGAGGGTATTCATTTTTTGGGGTCTTACAAGTTTGATTGTAGCCTGAACTTCAGGGTCAAGTTTATGCCTGTAGTAAGGTCTTACCATGTTTTCATGTCATTGAGGTCTTACATGTTTTCAGGCCATTGAGGTCTTACAAGTAAGGCATCGAGCCTCTTTTGGAGCACGAGATGTCTTGAAAAATGATATTCTCCAATTATTTGATATATGTGTACATATATTCACCGTCGGGGGACCCGACTATATGGACACGGTTCGTTCGACCGTTTGGCCTGGTATATTACTTTCCTATAAGGACCCTGTTTGACGCTTCTCGGTCTTTCCGAGCTGGTGGCTTCCAGGGGGATGCCCCCAGCATTCGAGGTTTATTGCGAAAGAAGCCTTGAGCATTTGTTGATTTTCCCTTAGGTAGCATGCAGATGTTTCCTCGTAAAAACCTTGCCAGTAAATCCCTTTTTCGAGATAAAAATCGGTCAAAGGAAAAGAGTGCAATGGATGCTTTAAAACCTTAAGGTCTTCGAGCTAGGATAGAATTCTTGATCGCTTCGATCGGGTGCCTACATAAAGGTTTGTCTGAAATATGAAATGAAAAGGGAAATGGTCATACCTTAATGTGAGATGCACCGATGATGTTTTGAGGATCGATATGTTCCAATCACTTGAGACGAGGATGCGATACGGTCCTTTATTTCATTAAATAAAGCTTGATCGAGGGTGTAGCTCGATTACCCTTTGGCTCTTTTGCGGGTGGAGGTGCGAGCGTTGGTGACACATCATGCACCGTGAGTATTTCCCTTTCTGCATGTTGTTCCCCGTAGAAGGTTTTAATTTCATCCTTTGTTGGAATTTCATCATTTAGTGAAGAATGGATGGTACCGTTCTCATGCAGTGTATACACGACCATCCAAATAAGGCATTATTCCTCATGTTCCTTCGATGACATGGAATTTGACATTTTGGGTCGTGCTGACCATAGTGACTTGGAGGATGATTTCTTCTTTGTTGTTTCACTTGCCATATTGAATCCACTGAGGACTTGAGTGGCGGGCACAATTTGATCAAGCAGTCCGAGCTTCTCCATCACCCTCGACCTAATAATATTAGCCGAGCTACCTAGATCCACGAGTTCATGTTTTAATTGAAAAGAATTTACAAGGAAAGAGCTTACCTGTGTGTCATTGTGAGGTTGAGACAAGGGCTTGGTGTCCTTTTCGCTAAATGTTAGGGCATCCTTGGGAATATATCCCCGGGTCCGCTTTTCCCTGGTGATGGATAGTTTATGTCCTTCTCATTACGGGTTCCTACGGGGCATCTATGCCTCCCATGATCATGTCGATGAAATGTTGTGGTTCGTTTGCCTCGTCCTTGTTGGTCGCTTCTCTTTCTCGGGACTAATTTTTGGCTCGATAGCTAAGGAATTCCCAGAGATGCCCTTTGTTAAGTAGTTGAGCTACCTCTTCCCGTAGTTTGTGGTAATCCTCGGTCTTGTGACCGTGCGTGTTGTGAAACTCGCACATTAAGTTGTGATTCCTTTGTGAAGGATCTGATTGTATAGGCCTGGGTCAGTTGGCGTCTCTGATTTTATTGATGACAAACATGATGTCTAATACATCAACGTTGAAGTTGTATTCCAACAAGTGAGGTGCACCTGTTGGCCCTGCGTTCCTATCAAATTTGGCTCTGTTGATGAGTCTTCGAGGATCCTGTCCTCGATCTATTCTCCAATCATTGCGAGGTGGGTTGTGCCTCAGGATGTTCCTCCTCTCTTCGGGGCACGGCTGATACCTTTCTTTGTTTAGTTTTGGTTGCTTTTCAAAGAGCCTACTTGGGTATACCGATCCTGAGGAGGCTCCCAACTGGTCATCGTCGGCCCTAATTTTAGACTGGTACTGGATGTGGACGTCCGACCAGCTTACAGCTAGATACTCGATCAAATTCAGCTTCAGTAGTTTTGAAGCTACCGAGCTTCATTCAATTAGACCTTGAGTGAAATCCTGCACTGGCCAGTCATCGGAGACTGGTGGAAGCTCCATCGTTCCATTAGAAAGTGAGACACGAATTCCCGCAACATCTCATTCTCCCTTTGCTTAATATGAATGTATGGAGTTAAGATCCAAGTTGTGATACCACATCATGGAGCCCTTCGAGAGTGTTTCCCCAAAATTTTTCAGCAATACAGACTTGATCTCATCGTTCTTTATATCATTGCCCTTTACTACGCAAGTGTAGGAAGTAACGTGCTCATTGGGGTCTGAGGTCCCGTTGTACTTTGTGAGTTCCGACATTTTGAATTTCATTGGAATGGGTTTCAGGGCCGCTTCTATGGGGAACGACCATTGCATAAAATTTTTTGCATCTATATCTTTCAAGACCAGGGGTGCGCCCGGGATTTGGTCGACCCTGAATGTATAGGTTTCGACCTTCTTATCATTGGCTTCTATCATTTTTTCGCCCGACTCGATCTTTTTGGTGAGGTCTTAGAGCATTTTGACTATGGCAGGATTGGCTACCGATTCGTTGTTGCTCGATATCTCCAGTACCTGCTCGACTGGAGGAGTAGCTTCTGATGCTGTTGTGCTGGGAGTCTTCGGGTGGTTATGTAGCTGAGCGATAACTAGTTATGCCTGTAACATTTCAAAAATAACATGAAGGCAAACTTCACGTTCTTCCTGGCAGGGGTTTTTTAGGATTCCTATTAGTCGCCATGTTGTATGCTCGTGGCGGTGTGTGATGTTTCGCCGACCTACTGTGCGTCTTGCGAACCCGCGTCCGCTGGAATTGTCCAGGTGTGTTATCGGGGTTCTGTGGTGGTGCACCATCAATTGGGACAGCTACACTGTTTTCTCCATGGTATTATAGGTTGTCGTTCTCGACTATGTTTACTGAGCCAGACATTTTGACCTGAAATCGAAGATCTTGGACAGGAAAAAGGTTGAAAGATAACTTGCGGTTTGTAACAAAACCAGCAAGAAAATAATTAGTATTATATTTAGTCCCACGGTGGCGCCAAATTGTTTACCATAAAAATATAATAATAATTAAATTTGTTGATGTGACTTTAAAAATACGTAATCTACTTTTATGCTAGTTTTTAAGTAGTTGATGCTAGATGTGTGAAGTTAAAAAGATGAAATGCGAGCTAAAATTGAGCTATAATCGAACCAGGGGGTTTAGCTATTCTGGCCTCGGTCTGACTGATGAGGGGCCTTGAGGTTGATGCTTAGGCTCGGGCTCGAGATATAGGGTATAATTGGGAAAGGGTTAAAAGTTAGGATGTATTTGTTAGAGGCTCTTTATGGCCAATAAAAAGCAATAAATGAAGAACAAGTATGAAAATATTAAAATAATGCAACAATATCGAGAGAGTATATTAGAGAGAAAAGAGAGAGACATTTATCATACATTTCGTCTAGAATAGTTGGAGCAACATGAGTTTAGAAAGTTCCAAGAATCCCCTTTATATAGGAGAGAATCCCATCATAGTACAAGATACATTAATGATAAAGAAAGTGGGATGGGCCATCTAGCTAGCTTCATGATGCATATGTAGACTAGCTCTAGACTTTCCTGATAGACGCAATCGGCCTCGGCTGCCTTTTTCAGGAACTCCCCATGCCCGTTGGGGTCTCGGCCAATGTTATCCCCACGCTGGGTGCCGATAGATCTCGAGGGGAGTAGTCGGTGCTTGGCCTCGAGCCTCCGAGGTGGTCTCCCAAAAATGCCTTATTAGCGAGCATTGGTTCCCCCGATTTCACGGTATACATAGGCAAACTCTGCATGGGACAACAAGTGATCCCAAGAATGTCCAAACTCTATCACACATGAACGTAGCATATTCTCTAGTATCTGAATAGTGCGCTCAAATTGCTCGTCCACCTGAGGGTGAAATGATGTTCTTAACTCCACCCGAGTACCTAAATCATGTTGTACGAACCTCTAGAACCGTGATGTAAACTGCGTACCCCAGTCTGAGATGATAGCTATTGGCACGCCATGAAGTCTGGCAATCTCGCAGGAATGAAATGAGCTGACTTGGTCCGCCTATCAACAATTACCCAAACTGCATTAGACTTCTGCTGAGTCAGTGGGAGTTCAACAACAAACTCCATAGTGATCCGCTCCCATTTCCCCTCCGGAATCTCTAACTTCGAAAGCAATCCACTCGGCCGCTGATGCTTATACTTCACCTACTTGCAATTTAGCCACCGATCTACATACTGTACTATGTGCTTCTTTATTTTACCAATAATGCTGCTTTAAGTCCTGACACATCTTTGTGGCACCTGGATGAATGGAGTAGCTTGAACTCTGAGCTTCCTGAGAATCAACTCATGCAATCCGTCTACAATGGGAACACATAGTGTGCACTGCATCCTCAATGCACCATCATCCCCAATAGTGACCTCCTTGGCATCACCGTGTTGAACCGTGTCCTTAAAGACAAGTAGATGGGGGTCATGATACTGACGCTCTCTTATACAATCATAAAGAGAAGACCGTGAGACTACACAAGCCAAAACTCGACTCGGCTAAAACATATTCAATCTAACAAACTGGTTGGCCAAGGTGTGAACATCCAATGCCAATGGACTCTCTACTGTTGGTAAATATGCTAAGCTCCCATACTTCCCGCCCTGCGACTCAAGGCATCAGCCACCACATTAGCCTTCACGGGATGGTACAGAATGGTTATATCATAATCCTTAAGTTCTCTAACTACCTACGATGATGCAAGTTAAGATCCTTCTGCTTGAACATATGCTACAAACTCCGGTGGTCAGTATATATCTCATAAGGGACACCGTACAAATAGTGACTCTAGATCTTCAAGGAAAACAATAGCTGCTAACTCAAGGTCGTGGACATGATAATTATTTTCATGCATCTTTAGTTGTCTGGATGCGTAGGGAATCACCCTACGATTATGTATCAACACCGCACTGACGCCAATCCATGATGCATCACAATATACAGTATAAGACCACAAACTTGTACGCAATACCAATACTGGGGATGTAGTTAGAGATGTCTTAAGCTTTTGAAAGCTCTCGTCACACTCTTCTGTCTACCTGAATGGAGCACCATTCTGTGTAACCCTGGTCATAGGAGCTGCAATAGATGAGAATCCCTCAACAATTCATGGTAATACCCCGCCAGACCAAGAAAACTCCAAATCTCTATAGCTGAGGACGAGTTGGGCCAACTCTGCACTGCTTCCACCTTCTTCGGGTCCAGACTGATGCCCTCACTCGACACTACGTGACATAAAAATACCACGGAATCTAACTAGAATGCATATTTTTAGAACTTCACATATAATTTCTTCTCTCTCAAGGTCTGAAGCACAGTCCTCAGGTGCTCCTCATGATCCTCCTGACTCCGAGAGTGCACCAGGATGTCATCAATTAACATAATGATTAAAGAGCCAAGGTAGGGTCAAAATACACTATGCATCAAATGCATAAATGCTGCTGGGTCGTTGATCAACCCTAATGACATCACAAGGAACTCATAATGCCCATACTGAGCCCTGAAAGTAGTCTTTAGGATATCTGGCTGCGGAATCGTCAACTGATGAGAGCCTGAACGCAAGTCAATCTTGTAAAACACTCTGGCACCCTGTAACTGATCAAATAAATCATCAATACGAGGCAAAGGGTAAATGTTCTACATTGTAACTTGTTCAATTGGCGATAATCAATGCATATATGCATACAACCATCCTTCTTCTTCACTAACAATACCGGGGCACCCCAAGGTGAAACACTAGGCTAGATGAAGCCCTTATCAAGCAACTCTTGCAACTACTCCTAAAACTCATTCAACTCAGGAGGAGCCATACAATATGGAGGAATAGAGATGGGTTTAGTGCCTACCAAGAAATCAATGACAAAATCAATATCTTTATTGGGCGGCATGCTCGGAAGATTAGCTGAAAACACATCTAGAAATTCCCTCGTTTGTGGAACTAACTCAATTGTAGGTTTATCAATACTGACATCTCTCACATAAGCTAGATAAGCATCACACCCCTTCTCAACCATTTGTTGAGTTTTAAGAAATGAAATAACCCTACTGGGAGTGTAATCTAAGGTACCTCTCAACTCTAATCGCGATGAACTTGGCATAGCTAGCGTCATAGTCTTAGCGTGACAATCGATAATATAATAATGGGGTGACAACCAGTCCATGCCCAAGATAACATCAAAGTCTACCATACTGAGCTATAATAAACCGGCTATGGTCTCAAAACAACTAAGAGGAATCAAACAAGGCCGGTACATGCGGTCCACAATGAGAGAATCTTCCATAGGTGTATACACATAAATATGGTAACTTAAAGAATCCCTAGATACACCCAATACAAGATAAAATAAGAGGACATATAGGAATATATCAATCCTGAATCAAATAATACCAAAGCATATCTATGGCAGATTGGGACAATACATGTAATGATAGAATTGAAAGCAACTTCCTCTCTACGAGCAAGAAGGGCATAGTATCTAGCATTGCCTCCCCCTCTAGGGTGACCTCTACCTCCTCGACCTACACCTCGAGCTTGTTGAGTAGGTGGATTGGTGGTTGGTGTTGTAATCACAATCTGGGGACGTTATGGAGAACGATGTGGTTGAGAAGTTTGTGGAGGTGCACCCCTCCTAAGTCTGGGGCAATCCCTTACTATATGACGTGTATTGCAGATCTGGGAGGGCGCGACTACTATAGTTGGCTCGGGCCAGGTCTGTAGGACTAGCCACTAAAACCACCCCGTGCATGAGGCATACTAGATACTGGAAGTGCATAATAAGCATCTTGAGGCCTAGAAGTAGCTGAAACACCATTGGCGGTTGTAAGAGCTGAATGAACGGGATGACTCACATTGTCCCTACCATGCCGAACTGTAGCTGGGGCACAAGCACCAGAATAATGGAAAGACTCTCGAGACCTCTTGGCCTCTCTATCCTTATCAAGCATGCCCTCCAACCTCCTAGCAATATTCATAACCTGCTGGTACAAGTTATCCATCTCTGACTCCCGGTCCATGCTAGTCCTGATGTTGGGATGGAGTCCAGCAATAAACTGGAAGACCCTCTCTCTAACTGTAGAAACCAAGGCCGGTGTGTGTCTAACTAAGTCACTAAAACGAACTACATATTCTAACACAATCATAGCACCCTAGCACAACCGCTCAAACTCTGCGCGCCATGCATCTTTTAGGCTCTAGGGAACATACTCCCTAAAAAGCATATCCAAGAACTGAGTCCATGTAAGTAAAGTTGCATCAGCTGGAGTTTCTAACTCATACGTATGCCACCACTGATAGGCTTCTCCTCTAAGATGAAATGCAGTGAAAGAAACCTCACTCGACTATGTTATGCCCATAGTACGTAGGATACGGTGACACTCTTCCAAAAATCCCTAGGCATCCTCTCACGCTAAGAGGCTAAATGTAGGAGGGTGGTACTTCTTATAACTCTCAAGTGCACGCTGCTCCACCTCTGAATCTGCTGCCCTACCCTTGATATGAACTGGGGCTACAAGTGCAGTGGTATAACCTCTGGAATCTGATCAACCTGAACTCGCTGCTCTAGGTACGGTAGGAGGGAGTCTGTGCTCCTCCCCAGGACTGAGATTTGGAAGGAGCAAGGGGAATCAAACCTGCCTAAGCTATAGTACTAAACATGCTCATGAATTATGCAAAGGTCTCCTGAAGAGCTGGTGTAGTAGTAGTAGGCATCTCAAGTTCCTGTGGTCCGACTGCAACTACTGGTGGCTCCTCTATGGTAGCTAATGCGGGTGTTGTAGCTGACCCACGTGGACATCATAGTCCTCTACCCTAACCACGACCTCTGGCATCTCTTGCAAGGGGAACGTGTGCCTGGTCATCCCCGACCGTACGTCTCCTTACCATCTGTGAGAGAATAGAATATAGAAGTTTAGAACACTGAAGTACACAAAAATATCTGCATGATAAGGAACCAAAGAAGTGTAACTTTTGTAACAATTCCCTAGCCTCCCGAAGATAAGTGCAGACATCTTCGTACCGATCCGCAAGACTCTAATAAACTGTCTTGTGACTCACGACACCTATGAACCTAGAGCTCTGATGCCAACTTGTCATGACCCGAATTCCCCTCTGTAAGACTTCATGATGGAACCTAGTCTCTACAACTAGATAAGCCTGGCATTGCAAAATAACAACAAAAAGAAAAACATAAATCTAACTACTAACATCACAATAATGAAGCAAATGATAGAAATTTCGCTCGGCATATATTAAAGTAACTCTCAAACAATACATATAGAATCTTCCAAAGACCCAGAATATCATAAGTCACAAGCTTATAAGAATTTGCTAACTGTTACATACATCAGTGTTTAGAAATAGTAGAAGAAGAACTAACACAAAAGATAAACGGGGTCTCTTTGGTCTGCGGACACGGCAGATGTACCTTGAAGTTTCCTTAGCAGCAGTAGGTGCACAACTAATAACGATGTTGGAATGACGTATGTGGATCTGCACAGATAAACATGTGCAGGATAGTAGTATGAGTACACCAGAACGGTACCCAGTAAGTGCCAAGCCTAACCTCGGTCGAGTAGTGACGAGGTCAGGTTAGGGCCCTACTAGTGTATGTGTGTGTGTGTGTGTGTGTGTATATATATATATATATATATATATATATATATATATAAAGTAAGAGAGAATGAAATATCACAGTGAATTGCAACAAGAAGGAAATCAGAGATAAATGTGGAAAGGGATCTCCCGGGATACCGTCCCGTAGTCCCAAAGTAAATACGCATCTCAAACAAAATAAAGATAACAGTTACAACAAGAAAACCTACAATTTAGGCCAAGTACAATCCAAGACAAGAGACAGGAATCCGCTAAACATGCGGCTAAGAGTTCATATAAGCAATTAAGGCAGGTATACATGCTATTTTATACTAATAGGATAACTACACATGATAGAATACTTAGATAAGAGGAAAATACGTTATTGCTCGGTAAAAATAATGTTTTTCAACAATTAGCCCATGTATGCACTCGTCACCTTGCGTACACAGATCTCACGTAACATAACAATGCCAAATCCGTAGGGGATTTCCCCCATGCAAAGTTAGGCAAGACACTTACCTCGACCCAAGCTCAATCAATCGGCAACAATACCTTTTTCACGAATATCTAACTCCGAGTGGCCCAAATCTATCCAATATCAATTACATATCATAAATATAAAAATAAGAAACTAATCTAATGAAATCAAAGCTAAACCAAGAAATTAGAAAATCACCCTGAAAAGTCTCCCAGGCCTCGTCTCGGAGTCGGGTCAAAGTCACAAAATATGAGCACCCTTTCACTCACTAGTCCATCCATACAAGAATTACTTTAATCTGACCTCAAATCACCTTTCCAAACTCAAAATTCTATTCTAGGAAGTTTCTAACGGTCTCCCCTAGTTTTCCAACTCAAATCCCTAGTTAGATGATAAAAATAGTAATAGATTAATGGAATATAGTCGAATCCGGGTTAGAATTACTTAACCCAACAATTTACATGAAGAAAACTCCAAAAAACTCCTCACACCGAGCTCTCAAGTCCAAAAATTGAAAATTTGGAATCAAACCCTCAAATTGATCTTTTCTGTCCAGCAGTCACACATGCGACACCGCACCTAAAGAATTTCCCTTATAGGTGCGGAAATGACTTAAAGGTCTAGGTCCACATCTTCGAGCAGTGGGCCATATCTGCGTGCCCACTCTTGCGAATATCTTCTGCTTCGACGATTCCTCATGCCCCTAGTTATTATGCTTATGCGCTCTATCTTCCGCATCTTCGAATGCGTAGAAGCATCTATACCTTAGGACCTGTGACCACTAGCCTCTTCCTTTCAAGACTCACCTACGTCCTTAGGCACTCTTCTATGGGATCGCATCTACGGTCAATCTTATGCTGGTGCGATTACACCCGATGCAGCAACTTGAGCAATTCTTCCATAACAAAATTTGATCTGTTAACCATCTAAAATCAAACCCAAGCCCTCGAAACTTCAAACAAACATGCCAAAGAGTCTTAAGACACCACACAAACTTAGTGAAGCCCTCAAATCACATCAAACAAAGCTAAAAACATGAATCACCCTCCAATCCAAAATAAATGAACTTAAAATATCAAATTTCTGCAACCGATGCCGAAACCTATCAAACCTCGTCTGATTGACCTTAAATTTGGCACACAAGTCATATTCAATATTACATACCTACTCCAACTTTCGGAATCAAATTCCAACCCAGGTATTAAAAAGTCCACTACCGGTCAAAATCTAAAAAAATTTGACTTTCGCCATTTCAAGCCTAAATCAGCTACATATCTCCAAAACACAATTCGACCATGTCCTTAAGTCCAAAATTACCAAACTAAGCTACCAAAATGTATGTAACTCTATTCCGAAGTCGTCTTCATACAGTTCTAACTATAGTCAAAATCCTAAGGCTTATGCTTCCATTTTAGGGACTAAGTGTCCCAAAACAATCCAAAAACCAAAAAAAATGACAAGTCACATAAGCAGAAACAGATATGGAGAAATCAAAAAATAAAAGATCAGGGCTATTACTCTTAAAAAGACCAACCGGGTCGTTACATAAAATTTACCCGTAACGCCACAAACTCAAATATATGATTTATTTCAAATTTCATGTCCAAATTTCGTGGTAAAATCCAAAAACATAATTTTTAGGTCTTTTACCAAAAATCCCATATATTCCATTCAAAGTGTTGAATTAATAAGTGTAAATAGGTTTATTTAATTCACAACATGTCAAAATCACTTTCCATTTGATTGGCGATGAAAATGACAGTTTACCTTGGAAATGGTAATTATAATTAGATTTGATTTTGTTGTTCTAAAATTATGTGATCTATTTTATGCTAGTTGTTAGGTAATAGATGTTAAGTGAGAGACTAGAAGATAAGATAAGAGTGTTTAGATAGTGTAGCAACCAAACTGAATGGTTGGAATTCGCAGGACTTGGGCTTGCGTATTCGGGGCCTCGAGGTTGAGTCGAGTGCCTTGCAAAAGGCAGTTGTTGGAGGATTAACAATTATGAGAACTGTGAAGGTGACTCTTTATGATCAATAATGGGTAATAAATGAAACCCAAACTATTATCTACTCCTACCCTTGCATTCCAAACTATTTACCTGTTTATCATGCGTTTTATCCGCACCCATTTTTTCACAAGCTTTAAACACCTCACTATATCCAATAACCTCAATATTCTCCATACCTAATTTCTACTTTAGCTCCTCAACATTCACCAATCTCATCAGCCTTTTCGCTTCCTCGTGCGTAATAAATTCCCCATTATTCATATTATTCTCGTTTTCCCCATTCCCTGTTGAAACTGAGCTGATACAGTATCTACCCATTAATCGGGTCAACGCGCAAAAACAAGTTTCAGACACTAAAGTACAGGGCACAATTCAAAAACAAGATCATAGGGAAAACAGATTAATTTTTGTTATTAACCCATAAGTTCAAAATGCCAGATCCGAGTTTTTATGGTGTTTTACTATTGAAATTCGTTAGTTATTGTTATTTTGTGCGTAGATTGTACCTTTGATGCTGGTTTTTGGAGATTTATTGTACAAAAATTTAAATCCACCATTGAAGGATCTTGAAGCTTGAAACTCATAACTTAGTTTGTTTGAGTTTTTAATTATTTTTATCCGATCCTGCGTGGGTTCATTTGAGAAGTTTGATTGGAGGTTGTAGCAAAAGTTTTAGTCAATTATGTGAAGATTTTGTACAAATTTTAGATATTTGGGTTGAGATATAGTAGAACCATGGAAGAAGACGAATTTGTATTGTATACCCAAATAGTATACAAATATACCATTTTGGTATACTATTATAGTTTATAATATAATGCTACGGTATATTGTAATAATCGAAGAAGAACACAGTTACCTAATAGTATACCGCTACAGTATACAATATACTATAGGAGTATATAGTTATACTTCAACGGTGTACTTGTTTACCGTGAAAATGGTAACAACAATTAAATTTGTAAATGGGACTTTAAAAATACGTTATCTATTTTTATGCTAGTTGCTAGAGCAGTTGATGCTAGGTGTATGAAGTTTAATGATGAAATACGAGTTAAAACGGGGCAGTGATCAAACCGAAGGGCTTGCTACCTAGGCTTCGGACTAGTCGACGAAAGGCCTCGGGGTCGATATCCGGCTCGATGTTGAGCTATCGGTGATAACCGTGAAGGGGATAACATTTAAGATATTATTAAATAAGGCTCTTTATGGTCAATACCAAGCAATAAACAAAGAACAAGTACAAAATCAATAAATGCAAAGAGTAGCATCGAGTGAGTAAGTTAGAGAGAGAGAGAGAGAGAGAGTATTGATCTTGTGTAGAATAGTTGGGGCAATAGCAGTCGTGGGTTACAAAGTGATGGGGATCCCCTTTATATAGGAGGGGAATCCCTTTATAGTACAAAATGTATTAATTTTAAAGACATGGAGATGGTATAGCTGGATGTGATGTCTTGAGACAAGGCCCAGATAGGTCAGCTCTGCCAAATTAAACCATGTGCCTTAGTAACTCCCCTCTTGCTTGTTATAGCCTGCAATAGTCGTTAGAATGCAAGACCTCTGGGTGAGTACCTGATGACCCACGAGGGTGAGTCTCGACCTTGGTTTCGAGCCTCGAGCAGCATGACCGCGAGATGACCATATGACAGGGAAATCGGGCTCCAAGATTCGCAGCATATAGATAGTCTCCGCGTTTCTTAAAGTGAAAGTGGTAAGGAATGACAAGAAACGATCTTGAACTTCTACTTCTTTTGATGTTCTTGAAATCAACAACAACTACGAGGTGCCAAGATGAAACATGCGCGTTTTTCCTGCAGGTTTTCGCATTGACTGTGGCGGTTCGCTTCCTTCAATGTACACACGATGCTTTTATAAATACTCCCCTATTTCTTTCTAGACCTCATCTCATGCCAAAAACCCCTAATAAGGTTTGTTCCACCCTCATTCTTACTCTCTATGCGGAACACAACTCTTTTTCTTCCTTTAGAATCTCCCAAGGATGGCAAAAATTTCCATTTCTACTTCTAGGAGGTTGGGGGCTCATCATATTCGTTTTTCTCTCAAGGCGAAGTGACCGCCTCCCCTTATGCTGAGGAATGCATCCCAGGATCCTTTGCGATGACCTCTGATTTGAAGGTCGAGAGACCTTCCTCAAAGCCAGGGCGTCGCGAGCTTGTAACTCGGTACTTCAGTTCGATAACAAACATCGAGAGAGTGAGGGTTGACTTTCACTGGGGGGATACCGTGCTCTTGGAGATTCCTGCTCGGGAGGAAGATATTACGGATCATAAAGTTATCTTTATAAGTGTATATACCTACCCATTTACCTTGGGGCCGATGCGACAATCCTCGCCCGCGATCGACCCCGTATACTTGACTTCTGCCAGAGTTATCAAGTAACTCTAGGCCAAATTCATCCTTCATTCTGGCGCATGGTTTATATGATTAGGAATTACTCGATCATGATAGAGGAGATTCCCGTCACCCTCAACCATCTAATACAGATGTATAGTCCTCGTCTTCTTTGTGGGGGCTTAATCAAGCTTAGCTGCCGAGCCCCAAGGTCTCATTTTGCCTGCACTGAGGAGCTCAAGGATAAGGTATGGGTAAGACGATTTGTTCAAGTGAGGAAATCTAACCTGATTCCAGTGGAAAAGATACCATTCCCTGAGAAGTGGAACGCTGGGCGTAAGTGAACATGTTGACTTTTACCCTTTTTGGAGATATCTCCCCATGCATCTAACTCTACTTTTCTTGCCTTTTTAGCCTTAGAGATGTACCCTGGCACAGTGCCAGATATCCAGGGTTCGGTTGGCCGCTTATACTTGATTTTCCCATACATCGAACAAGCGTGGCAGATTTGTCCCGAGCTCGGTGGGAAGCCAAAGACCATGGTGAGCCCCGAGCCTTGTTGCATCCGCATATTTTGACGTAGATTTCAGTTAGTAGTGTTCTTCATCATTTGTGTTTATGTAGGTCTGGGAGAAATCCTTTTGGCGAAGGAGGTACCATCCGTTGGAAGGGACGCTCAGGTGCTCGGCGAGGAGAAGAAAAGCCAGGGGAGTCTACCGGTTGGGCCTCTGACGCTCAAGAGGGTTAAGGTGGAAGATTCCAAAGTTGATCCAGTAGTTCTGACCACTGAGGCAATGGGAAACCCTCAAGCTGAGGGTTAGGGAGAAAGTAGCTTCTCAATAGCCCCTGAAGAACATATAGACTTGGTCGACCCTCGGGCTGTGAGGATGGATGCTCCCGAACAGCGATTTGATGCCGCCGTGGAACAGCTTTGTGGTGGTGATGCAATGGATGGAGTATCGATCACTACCCTGAGTTGGAAAGTGGCCGGAATTCTTCCTAAGGTGGGACGCCCTTGGTAGGCAGTTCAGAGGGGCCTGGATCTAGGACCTAGAGTGAAGAAAGAATGGAGATTTTGGCTGATCCTGTTAACCCGTTGATTTTTGTCGATTTTCCTCAGGGAGAGATCTTTCCGTCTCAAGAAGAACTAAAGACGTCCTGCGTGAAGAACCTTCTCAAGTAGGAGCACTAGTCAAAGACGGAGATGCATTTGAGAGGTCGCCGACCATTCTCGAGGGAAGTCCCGAGATTGATGCTTCATTCATTTTTTGCGAGGTGGGCAGTCTTTGCGAGCGGGTAATTTTTGTTAACTTTGTCCGCTGCTCTAGGCTGTCCAGATCTTTATTTTTCTAACTTATTTCTTTTTGTGGTTTAAGGCTAAAGTGCTTTATAACGAGGCTCTCACCCAGTATCAGGATTAGGTGAGCATGTTACTCATCCCCTATTTTTACTATTATTCGAGACTTGTGAGTTTTTGTTGCTTTTAACTTCTCGGATCTAATTTGTGTAGTTTGAGAAGGAGAATGCATTGCTGAGAGGGGAGCTTCGGGCCAGAGATGTTGAAATTTTCGAGCTTAGTCCGTACGTGAGTGAGTTGGCTTCCGAGAGGGACAGCCTCCAGGGGAAGGTAACCTTGATCGAGTGTCAGCTTTAGGATGTGAAGGAGGATAGTAACAAATACAAGGGTCTCCATTGCTAACTGGTGGATGCATTGTTTCAAATCAAAGCCAAACCTGAGACGTTTGTATACTTGCACGAGGGGGGGGAGAGGGGAGCAGTTGCCGTATATTCTTACGTTAAGAGGACGTCTGAGGGGGCTAGCCCAATTTTACCTCGGGCTACGGATCGTGCCTGGCCGGATTCCTGAAAGCAAACCGTTGGGGGTACATTGGAAGGCAGCTCGGGTGGTACTAAGAATGGGGGTGGATCCCCGAGAAGAGAAGATGTCATTTAGAAGGGGTTGTCCGAGGACTCGTAATTGCCTGGGTGCAATTGATGGGGAGCCATTAAGGATGCCGGTCCGGCGATAGATTAGGATCTTTGTTATTTTTCCTGTCGATCTTCCTGTGTGTATATAGTACTTTCATTTTGGCATATGTATAAAGTGAATCCTGTGGCTCTGTTTCCATTATTCCTCTTTATGCCCTGTATTGATTAAGAATTAGCGAGAAACCTTAGATTCAGAGTACGACTCCAGAGCTCATCAGGAAAGCCTGGAGTCTTTGTCATGCTCGGTTAAGTGCAGTTTTTAATGCAAGTTGGCGTTAGAGCTCTTATGCTTTGCCCAACTGTTTATGGTTTAGTCTCCGAGTCAGGTTTTGACTCGAACTTACTTGACCTTCAATCTCCAGTGCCTGCACGGGCGGATGACAATGGCTCTTACGCCTTGCCCTTGGTCATTTGTATTTTAACCACTTTGGGTTCAGTCTCTGAATCGAGTTGTGACTCGAGCTCAATTAACCCTCAAGGTTTTTGTGCCTGCATGGGTGGATGACGATGGCGCTTATGCCTCGGGTCGAAGCGACCTATCAAGTATTTGGACATGAGGCTCGTGGAGCTGGCGATGATGGCTCTTATGATGTGCCCTTAGGTATGTATAGTTAACTATTTTTGATCTGGTCTCCGAATAGGGTTATGACTCGAGTTCATTTTAATCCTCGAGTTTTAAAATTTTAAGCTGGCGACAGTGGCTCTTACGTTTTTGGTAGTTGAGACCTTTTAGTGTGTGGACCTGAGGCTTGTTTGGCTGGCAACAATGGCTCTTACTCTGTGCCCTTAGGCACGTATATGCTTTATTTTCCTCTTGTTAAGGGATTTTGAAATGATTTTGCCTGGCCCGTTGTCGGTTCGGGAAGAACCTCAATTTCGAATCATTAGAGGCGATGTTCGAGCAATTCGGAAGGTTTAGCTCATAGGGTGAGTAGCTCGAAGCCTTGTGATTTGGAGCTGACATTGTTGAAGCACATTTGCCTGTTTTAGGGTAGCCTATTTTAGCCGGTTCTTTTTTAAGTAGATTCGAAGTAGTGGCCTATGATTTTATTAGCGACGGTCGAGCGTTCCCAAGTCGCATTAATTTGCCTGGTTAAATCGTTTTGACTGTAGTCATATGTATTTGGCCACAGCCATTTTTTATCTCAAGTGACAGTTTAGGCGTCTACATCGAGGGTATGCCCTTTTGGGAGTCTTACAAATACGGCATGTAGCCCACACTTCGAGATTGTGCTTTATGCATATAGTAAGGTCTTACTAAACTTTCATGCCTGTTAAGATCTTACACTTTTTTCATGCTTGTTGAGGTCTTACAGTTTTTTCATTCTTATTGAGGTCTTACAGTTTTTGTTGATGCATAAAATAGAATTGTCTAGGCCGAGTCTGCCTGCTAGGGGTCTTACGACCTTGGGTTTTCCAGTAAACAGCGATTGAAGGTAGTCTCGAGTCATCGAGTCTGCTTAGGCACGAAAAACATTACTTGTGATCTCGAAATTGCCTCGTTGGGGCCTTATGAGCCCGGAGTTCTGACCCTGAGATCGTGCAGGTGCCAAATTATTGACGTCAAGTCTTCGAGTATTTCAAGACATACTCATTCGAGGGATCCTTGCCATGCGCATGATGAACTTTCTTTTGGAGTACGAGATGCTTTTGGTGAAAGATATTATTTGATTACTTGGAACAAACACATGTCGTTCTATTGCCGTAAGCCTGGCTTGTGCGGACACAGTTCGTTCGACCATTTTGCCCGGTACATCATTTCCTTCTTGGAACCTAGTTTGTTATTTCCCGGTATAGGGTTGATCGCGAAGAAAGTTTGGTAGGATTGTTGAATCCTTCTCGGCAAGTGTATGGACGTTGCCTCGTTATAAACCTTGCCGGTAAAAACTTGTTCGGGATAAAAAGCTCGGTTGAAGTAAAAGAGTGCAACGTTTGCCCAAGGATCTTTGTGGGATTTTTCGATTAGATGCCCTAGAAG
This sequence comes from Nicotiana glauca, assembly GCA_026770625.1. Taxonomy (NCBI): domain Eukaryota; kingdom Viridiplantae; phylum Streptophyta; class Magnoliopsida; order Solanales; family Solanaceae; genus Nicotiana; species Nicotiana glauca. Next base: position 134,078 of record MU771326.1, on the reverse strand, counting down.
TAATACTGCTTAAGCATCGATACATTCCAGTTGTTCGAAAGTTGTTCGCCTTCCATGGTGCCAAACTTATAGGATCCCTTGCCAACTATCTCAAGGACACGGTATGGCCGTTCCCAATTCTGGCCCAACTTTCCTTCATTAGGGTTTCGGGTGTTAAGAGTAACCTCCCTTAGGACCAAGTCCCCGATCCCGACATATTGGAGATTTGTTCTTCTGTTGTAGTATCTTTTGATTTTCTACTTCTGGGTAGCCATTCGAATCATCAAGGCTTCCCGCCTTTCACCGAGTAGCTCGAGGGCCGTTGTCATGGCCTCATTGTTCGAGGCCTCATTAGTATGCTGGAATCTGGAACTCGGTTCCCCGACTTCCACTAGTATCAATGCTTTGGCGCCGTACACTATAGGGTAGGGTGTTTCCCCTGTGCTCAAATTTGAAGTTGTTCGATATGCCCATAGTACCTCCGGCAGTGTTTCTCTCCATTTTCCCTTAGCGCTCTCTAGTTTCTTTTTTAAGTCTTGAATTATGGTTTTATTTGTAGATTCAGCCTGGCCGTTTGCACACGGATGGTAAGGTGTCGACATGATTCTTCTAATTTTGTTATCTTCAAGGAACTGTGGTACCTTGCTCCCGATGAACTGCCTCCCATTATCGCACGCTATTCCAGATGGGATTCCAAATCGGCAAATGATGGGATCCCATATGAAATTGATGACTTCCTTTTCTCTTATTTTTTTGAAGGCCTGTGCTTCCACCCATTTTAAAAAGTAGTCAGTCATAAATAAAATGAATCTAGCCTTACCTGGTGCCGTCGGCAAAGGACTAATGATGTCCATTCCCCATTTCATAAATGGCCGTGGTGATAAAACGGAATGTAGTTGCTCGTCGGGTTGGTGGATGATGGGGGCGAATCTCTGGCATTTGTCGCATTTTCCGATGAATTCTCTAGTGTCTTTTTTCATGTTGTACCAATAATAGCCTGCTCTGATCACCTTTTGGACCAAAAAGTCTGCGCCGGAATGATTTCCACAAGTACCCTTGTAGATCTCTCGGAGTACATAATCTGTGTCACCTGGCCCCAGACATACCGCCAGGGGGCCATCGAAAGTTCTCCTATACAGAATCTCATTTTTTCGAGCGAAAACCGGGTTGCTTTGGTTCACAGGGACCTCAATTCTTTTAGATATGGGGGCAGCCCCGTCTCTCAGATAAACAATATATTTATTTCTCCAATCCCATGTCAGACTGGTTGAGTTAATCTCCGTGTGACCTTCCTCGACCACTGATTTGAACAATTGGACAACAGCTCCGGGGAGTAGGTCTTCTTCTTCAGCAGAAGATTCCCGATTCGCGAGGGCATCGACCTCGATCTTCTGCTCTCGGGGTACATGGACTAAGGTCCATTCCTTTAAGCGACGTAATATGACTTGGATTTTGTCCAAGTACCTCTGCATCCTGTCCTCTCGAGCTTTGTAGCTTCCATTCACTGGGCTCACTACGAGGAGTGTATCATATTTCGCCTCGACAGTCTCGGCCCCCAAATTTTGGCCAATTCTAAACCTCAAATCATAGCCTCGTACTCGGCTTCATTGTTAGTTAGTTTTGTGGTTTTTAAGGATTGTCTGATTATGCCACCAACAGGCGGCTTTAGGACTATACCGAGCCCGGATCCTCTTATGTTTGTGGCACCATCTGTGAACAGGGTCCATACCTCTAAAGACGTGCCTGATTTCAATAAAAGTTCCTTCTCTACCTCGGGTACGAGAGATAGAGAGAAATCGTCCACAAAGTCTACCAAGTTTGGGACTTGATGGTCGTTCGGGGTTGATACTCGATATCATACCCTCCGAGCTCAATGGCCCATTTGGCCAATCGACTCGATAACTGGGGTTTATGCAGTATGCTCCGGAAGGAGTAAGTTGATGTCACGACCCGGATTTCCCGCCATCGGGATCGTGATGGCACCTACTCATGGTAGCTAGGCAAGCCAACTCAATTACCTTTCCCCTTGCTAAGCAATTATTTCAATAGTTTATAGAATCAATAAAGAACATGAAATTTAATAAGAACAATAGCGGAAGTCTGATTTATAAATACGAATCAAAATGCAGAATAGTCAATAATAGCCTCTACCCAAGATTTGGTGTCACAGTACTCACGAACTACTAAGAATATACTAAATACAATGGTTTGAAAGAAATATATAAGTTGTCCGTCTCGAAAACAATGAGGCAACAGTCTAAAAGAGAACATAAAGAAGAGACGTCGGGCCTGCGGACGCCTGCAAGGCTACCTCATTCTCGTGAAAATGAAAACTTGCTCCTGCACTAATGTTGTGGCTGCTCCTCAAAACCTGGACCTGTGCAAAAATGCACAAAAGTGTAGCATTAGCACAACCGACCCCATGTGCTGGTAAGTGTCTAGCCTAACCCCGGCGAAGAAGTGACGAGGCTAGACTGGACACCACATAAACCTGTGCAGTTATAAATTTACAACAGAATATCGAATACAAGGCAATTAACAACATGGGAGGGGAAACATGCTATAGGGAGATACAATATCAACAGTAATCCCAAGTAACAAACTAGAAAAGCTTAGACTCGCAATGAACAAGGAATCAATACTCAATACAAACACATGGTATCAATAACTGTTGCGGCGTGCAACCTGCTCCACAATTATCACTGTTGCAGCGTGCAACCCGACCCTTACCCTTTATCAGGTATCACTATTGGGCGCGCAACCCGACCCTCATATATCATTGTTGCGGCGTGCAACCCGATCCTCAATATTATTGTTGCGGCGTGCAACCCGCTCCTCAACATCGTTTAATAGTCTGACTCCTCAAACAATAGTCACAATGAAGAGATATAACAATAAGAAAACATTTGACAAAAATCCCGGCAAGGGAGAGAAACCAACAAGTTCAACCAAACGTCCCGGCAAGGAAATAATCAACACGCTTTCTCTTTCTTACTTTTCTTATCTGATAATTCACTCTACCCTTTTTGAGCCAATGCTCCAAAGAATCCAATCATTTCATATACTTTCAATATTCGTATCACAATTCGAGCCAATGCTCCCAGGACTCAAATAATCATCTTTACCGTTCACATGTTATTCACAACATATAGAAATTCTCAAATAAACACGGAGTTCACAACCAAGTCATGGTAATCACATTATAAGGACTCACGGTCAGGCTAGACACCGATGTATAGATACTCGTCNTCCCCCAAGCTAGGGTTAAACCAAACACTTACCTCAAAGCCTTGAAATCCACTTAATCCTCAACTATCGCTTTACCTCGAGGTTCCACATCCAATTCGCTCGAATCTAATCACAAATTGTTCAATTACTTTAATAAACACTATATGAATCAATTTGAATGCATAAAAATGATTTTCCCAAGTTTTTCCCAAAAATTCCAAAAAAGCCCCCGAGCCCACGTGGTCAAAACCCGAGGTTCGGACCAAAACCCGATTACCCATTCCCCCACGAACTCAAATATGTAATTTATTTTGAAATCGGACCTCAAATCATGGTCCAACTCCCCAATTTACAGAAAACCTAGGTTCTACCCAAACACCCAAATTTCACCCATGAAAATCCTTGATTTCAAGTGGAAAACATGTTTAATGGTGTTAAAGATTGAAAGAATCGAATAAAAATCAACTTACAAGTGATTTGGGATGAAGTTTGCTCTTGAAAAAATCGCCTATGGTGTTTGGGTTTTGAAAGAATGGTGAAAAGTGATGAAGATTCGACGAAGTATAAAATTTGCTGGGCTGCGGTTATGGGAATTACGAACCTAGGTTCGCATTTGCAAACAAAACAGGCTTGGGATTTGCGACATCTGGGATCGCATTTGCGAACTCAGGTCTGGCTGCAAAGGTTCGCATTTGCGAACGTTATATCGCATTTGCGATCAGGGCCATCTCGCTTTTGCGAGCAAGGGCGTCGCATTTGCGACTACAGCCCATTATCCCAGACTTTGCATTTGCGAAGTATTGATCGCATTTGCGATCTTGCCCGGCTTTCCCCTTCTTCGCATTTGCGATGGGAATTCGCATTTGCGAGAATTCCTTCGCAAATGCGATGCCAACAGACCTGACCTGCAATTATTTTTCTCAAAGTTCAAAATGCAACTTGGCACCTATCCGAAACTCACTCGAGCCCTCGGGGCTCCAAACCAAACATGTACACAACCTCAGAAACATCCTACGGGCTTACTCGTGCGATCAAATCTCCCAAATAACATCAAAATCATTGAATCAAGCCCCAAATTCATCATTTTTTATTATAACTTCATAAACTTCGACTTTAGATATTTAGGTCCGAAACACGTCAAATGACGTCCGATTTCGACCAAACTTTACAGAAAGCGCTTAACACGTAATTAAGACTTGTACCGGGCGTCAAAACCAAAATACTAGCCCGATACCATAGTCTTTTAATCAATTTTCATTTCCATTTTCCTTAATAATTTCAAAAAAACAATTTAACAGAAAAATTCTTTTACTCGGGTTCTAGACCTCGGATTTCGACTCCGGGCACATGCCCGAGTCCCATATTTTTCTACGGACCCTCCGGGACTGTCAAATTACGGGTCCGGGTCCGTTTACCAAAATTGTTGACCGAAGTCAACTTTAATCATATTAATATCAAAATTCTTCAAATTTTTCACAGATATCACATATTTCAACATAAAAGCTTTCCGGCTACGTGCCCGGACTGTGCACGCGAATTGAGACAAGTACAAATGAGGTTTTCAAGGCCTCGGAAGCACGGAACGAATGAGGAAACAGGTGATGACCCTTTGGGTCATCACATCCTCCACCTCTAAAACAACCGTTCATCCTCGAACGGACAAAAGAAAGAAGTACCTGAGTCGGGGAACAGTTGTGAATAACGACTCCGCATATCAGACTCGGACTCCCAGGTCGAGGCCTCAGAGGGGCTGACCTTTCCACTTAACACGAATAGAGGGAAAGCTCCTAGATCTCAACTGATGAACCTGCCGGTCTAGAATAGCTACCGGCTCCTCCTCATAAGATAAATCTTTGTCCAACTGGACAGTGCTGAAGTCTAACACATGGGTAGGATCGCCGTGATACCTCCAAAGCATAGACACATGAAAAACTAGATGCACGACTGATAAGCGAGGTGGCAATGCGAGCCTATAAGCCACCTCTCCTACTCGATCAAGAATCTCCAACGGACCAATGTACCTAGGGATGAGCTTGCCCTTCTTTCCGAACCTCATCATGCCCTTCATAGGCGATACCCGCTCACCAACCATAAAAGCCACATCTCGAACCTTATGATCCGCATAACTCTTTTGTTGCGACTGAGCCGAACGAAGCCTGTCGTGAATGATCTTGGCCTTATCTAAGGCCTCCTGAACTAAGTATGTACCCAATAGCCGAGCCTCTCCCGGCTCAAACCATCCGACTGGAGACCGACATCGCCTACCATACAATGCCGCATACAGAGCCATCTGAATGCTGGACTAGTAGTTGTTGTTGTAGGCAAACTCTGCTAAAGGCAAAAATTGGTCCCACGAGCCTCCAAAATCAATGACACAAGCCCAGAGCATATCTTCTAATATCTGAATAGTCCTCTCGGACTGGCCGTCTGTCTGAGGGTGGAACGTTGTGCTCAACTGAACCTGGGTGCCTAACTCTTGCTGAACCGTTCTCTAGAAGCGCGAGGTAAACTGCGTACCCCGATCTAAAATGATGGATACCGGTACACCGTGAAGGCGAACAATCTCCCGGATATAAATCTCCGCTAACCTCTCGGATGAATAGGAGACTGCTACTGGAATGAAGTGCGCTGATTTGGTCAGCCTATCAACAATGACCTAAATAGCATCAAACTTCTTCCGGGTCAACGGAAGTCCATTAATGAAATCCATGGTAATCCTCTCCCATTTCCGCTCGGGAAGTTCAATCCTCTGAAACAAACCATCGGGCCTCTGATGCTCATATTTGACCTGCTGACAGTTCAAACATCGAGCCATATACGCAACAATATCCTTCGTCATTCTACGCCACCAATAATGCTGCCGCAAGTCCTGATACATCTTCGCGGCGCCTGGGTGAATAGAATACCGGGAACTATGAGCCTCCGCTAAGATCAACTCTCGAATCCCATCAACATTGGGCACATAAACTCGTCCCCGAAATCTCAACACACCATCATCATCTAAGGTCACCTTCATGGCACCTCCATGCTGCACCGTGTCACTCAGGACACACAAATAGGGATCATCAAACTGTCGATCACGGATACACTCCAATAGAGAAGAACTAGCGACCGTGCAAGCCAATACCCTGCTGGGCTCAAAAATATCTAATCTCACGAATCGATTGGCCAAGGCCTGAACATCTAAAGCAAGCGGCCTCTTGCTGACCGGGATATAAGCAAGACTACCCATGCTGGAGGACTTCTTACTCAATGCATCGGCCACCACATTGGCCTTACCCGGGTGATATAAGATAGTAACATCATAATCTTTCAACAACTCTAGCCATATCCTCTGTCTCACATTCAACTCCTTCTGCTTGAACA
>MU771326.1:107675-127140 GCA_026770625.1 Nicotiana glauca | reverse complement strand
CTACCCATGCTGGCGGACTTCCTACTCAATACATCAGCCACCACATTGGCCTTACCCGGGTGATATAAGATAGTAACATCATAATCTTTCAACAACTCTAGCCATATCCTCTGTCTCACATTCAACTCCTTCTGCTTGAACAGGTACTGAAGGCTCTTGTGATCTGTGTACACCTCACACGTCACACCATATAGGTAATGCCTCCAAATTTTCAAACCATGAACAACCGCTGCCAACTCTAGGTCATGAATCGGATAATTCTTCTCATGGATCTTCAACTGCGTCAAAGCATAGGCAATGACTTTGCCATCCTGCATCAATACTGCTCCCAGCCCAATATGGGAAGCATCACAATAGACTGTGTAAGGCCTTGAACCCGTGGGCAAAACCAACGCCGGTGCCGTAGTCAGAGCTGTCTTGAGCTTCTGAAAGCTCGCCTCACACTCATCTGACCACCTGAACTGGGCACCCTTCTGGGTCAATCTATTCATAGGGGCTGCTATCGAGGAAAATCCCTCTACGAACCGACGGTAATAACCTGCTAACCCCAAGAAACTCCGAATCTGGATCACTGAAGCTGGTCGAGGCCAATTCTTGACTGCCTCAATCTTCTTCGGGTCCACCTGAATACCCTCTACTGATACAATATGACCTAGAAATGCAACCGAACTTAACCAGAACTCGCACTTCAAAAACTTAGCGTATAACTGACTATCCTTCAGGGCCTGAAGAACAACTCTGAGGTGCTGCTTGTGCTCTTCCTTGCTGCAGGAGTACACCAGAATATCATCAATAAAGACTATCACAAATAAATCTAGATATGGCCCGAACACTCGGTTCATCAACTCCATAAATGTTGCTGGGGCATTGGTCAACCCAAATGACATGACTAAAAACTCGTAGTGTCCATACCGAGTGCGGAATGCTGTCTTAGGGACATCAGATGCCATAATCTTCAGATAATGGTAGCCAAACCTCAAGTCTATCTTTGAAAACACGTTTGCTCCCTGAAGCTTGTCAAACAAATCATCAATCCTCGGCAGTGGATACTTGTTCTTTATTGTCACTTTGTTCAATTGCCGGTAATCAATACACATCCGCATCGATCCATCCTTCCTCTTCACAAATAACACCGGCGCACCCCAAGGAGAAACACTAGACCTGATAACCCTTCTCTAGTAAATCCTGCAACTGGTCCTTTAACTCCTTCAACTCTGGCGGGGCCATGCGATATGGCGGAATAGAAATGGGCTGCGTGCGCGGAGCCAGATCAATACAGAAATCAATATCCATGTCGGGCGGCATACCCGGCAGGTCTAAAGGGAAAACCTCGGGGAATTCCCGAACAATAGGAACAGAGTCAATAGAAGGAACCTCTGCGCTAGAGTCGCGAACATACGCCAGATAAGCTAAACACCCCTTCTCGACCATGCGTTGAGCCTTAACATATGAAATAACACTGCGGGTGGCATGACATGGGGTCCCTTTCCACTCTAGTCGGGGCAATTCTGGCAAGGCCAAGGTCACGGTCTTGGCGTGATAATCTAAGATAGAATGATACGAGGACAACCAATACATCCCTAATATAACGTCAATATCCACCATATCTAAAAGCAGTAAATCAACACAGGTCTCAAGACCCTCAAACACAACCACACAGGAACGATGCACCCAGTCGACTACTTTGGAGTCGCCCACCGGTGTTGATACATAAACAGGAATGTCCAAAGCATAACTCGACATATCCAGGCAGGGTACAAAATAGGACGACACATATGAATATGTAGACCCAGGGTCAAATACCACTGACGTATCTCTATCACAAACCAGAATATTACCTATAATAATAGCATCTGAAGACTCGGCCTCTGGTCTGGCTGGCAATGCATAGAATCGGGGCTCAGCCCCACCTCCCTGAACCATTTCTCTAAGATGATCGACCACTGGCAGACCCCTACATCTGATGGTACGGCCTCTGCCTCTACGGTCTTGACCTCCACCTCTATGATCTCTACCCCCGCCCCAGGCTAGTTAGGCATGCTGTGGGTCACCTGGTGCCTGAATCATGTGGCGAGGACCCTGCTGCTGCGACTGTGTACCCCTCAATCTCGGGCAAGCTCTTCTGATGTGACCATACTCACAACACTCATAACATCCCTCCGTACGATGAGACTGGCCCTGATGACCCGAATGACCTCCACGAAAACTCTGAAGAGGTTGTGCACTGATGGGAGCTGGCGGTGCACTGAGTGACTGCTGATCGGAATACTGCCCACGAAAACCACGATCATCTGGAACACCTTGCGAAGCTTGGAGGGCTGACTGAAAGGGCCTGAAAGGCTGACCTCTATCATAAGAATCTCTGCCTCCAGATGAGGAACCACCGAATCGACCTGAGTGACAGGGTCTCTTGTCTGAACTATGACCACCCCTTGTGGCAGAACCATATCGATCCTCCGGGCCATATTGGCTACCTCTTGAAAGGTAATGTCACTACCCGCCTCCCTGGCCATCTGAAGACGAATAGGCTGAATCAAACCATCAATGAATCTCCTCACCCTCTCCCTATCAGTGGGGAGTATGACGAGGGCATGGCAAGCCAGATCGACAAACTGGGTCTCATACTGGGTGACCGTCATAGACCCCTGCTGGAGGCGCTCAAACTGCCTCCGGTAAGCATCCCTCTGAGTAACGGGAAGAAACTTCTCTAGAAACAACTCTGAAAACTGATCCCAAGTCAAAGGCGGTGACCCTACTGGTCTGGATAAATAGTAATCCCTCCACCAAGTCTTGGCAAATCCAAATAAACGAAAAGCCGCAAAATCAACTCCATTGGACTCCATAATGCCCATGTTTCGAATAACCTCGTGGCAGCTATATAAGAAATCCTGGGGGTCCTCAGAAGAAGCTCTGCTGAATGTAGCAGTGAAGAGCTTGGTGAACCTGTCCAGCCTCCACAAAGCATCTACAGACATAGCCGCTCCATCACCAGCCAGTGCAACTACCTCGGCTGAATTGCCACATCTGGCTGAACCGGTGGAATCTGAGCCTGGGGAGCTACCTGCTCTGGAGTACGTGCCGTAGGAGTCTGGGCTCCTCCTGTAGCCTGAGAAGTGGCTGGTGCTGCAGGAAGCAATCCTGCTCGAGTGACACTCTCCATGGGGCCAACCAACCAGACCAAGGCATCCTGAAGAACTGGGGTAGCAATAAACCCCTCTATGACCTGAGTTGGGCCCACCGAAACTGTCTGGGCTGAGGCTGGAACCTCCTCGTCAAGGCCAACCTGAGGGTCTGCCACTAGAGTTGCTGTTGGTGGCTGGGGCCTGCCTCTACCTCGGCCCCTAGCGTGGCCACGTCCTCTGCCCCTAGCGGGAGGTGCCTGGGGCTCGGACTGCTGATCGGTGGATGAGGAAGTGCGTGTTCTCGCCATCTGCGAAAGAACCAAGTAGAAATTCAATCAGCATTTGAAAAACCAAATCACACGACAAGAAAGAACAAATAAGAGATTTTTCCTAACTCAATAGACTCTGGGGAACAAGTACAGACGTCTCTGTACCTACCCCTCAGACTCTACTAAGTTTGTCCGTGAGTTGTGTTACCTATGTAACCTAGTGCTCTGATACAAACTTGTCATGACCCGAATTTCCCACCATTGGGATCATGATGGCGCCTACTCGTGGTAGATAGGCAAGCCAACTCAATTACCTTTCCCCAAGCTAAGGATTTATTTCGATAGTTTATAGCATCAATAAAGAACATGAAATTTAATAAGAACAATAGCGGAAGTCTTATTTATAAATACGAATGAAAACACGGAATAGTCAATAATAGCCTCTACCCAAAATTTGGTGTCACAGTACTCACGAACTACTAAGAATATACTAAATACAATGGTCTGAAAGAAATATATAAGTTGTCTGTCTAGAAAGCAATGAGGCAACAGTCTAAAAGAGAACATAAAGAAGAGACGGCTGGCCTGCGGACGCCTGCAAGGCTACCTCAGTCTCGTGAAAATGAAAACCTGCTCCCGCACTAATGCTGCTGCCGCTCCTCAAAACCTGGACCTCTGCAAAAATGCACAGAAGTGTAGCATCAGCACAACCTACCCCATGTGCTGGTAAGTGTCTAGCCTAACCCCGACGAAGTAGTGACGAGGCTAGACTGGATACCACATAAACCTGTGCAGTTATAAATATACAACGGAATATCGAATACAAGGCAATTAACAACATGGAAGGGGAAACATGCTATAGGGAGATACAATATCAACAGTAATCCCAAGTAACAAACTAAAACAGCTTAGACTCACAATGAATAACGAATCAATACTCAATACAAACACATTGTATCAATAATTATTGCGGCGTGCAACCGCTCCACAATTATCACTGTTGCGGCGTGCAACCCGACCCTTACCCTATACCAGGTATCACTGTTATGGCGTGCAACCCGCTCCTCAACATCGTTTAACAGTCTGACTGCTCAAACAATAGTCACAATTAAGAGACATAACAATAAGCAAACATTTGACAAAAATCCCGGCAAGGGAGAGAAACTAACAAGTTTAACCAAACGTCCCGGCAAAGGAATAATCAACACGCTTTCTCTTTCTTACTTTTCTTATCTGATAATTCACTCTACCCTTTTTGAGCCAATGCTCCCAGGAATCAAATAATCATCTTTACCGTTCACATGTTATTCACAACATATAGAAATTCTCCAATAAACACGTTGTTCACAACCAAGTCATGGTAATCACATTATAAGGACTCACGGTCATGCTAGATACCGATGTATAGATACTCGTTACCATGCCTATACATCGTACTCGATCACATAGCAATTAGCAACAAGACTCAACTCCTATTCCATCAAGCTAGGGTTAAACCAAACACTTACCTCAAAGCCTTGAAATCCACTTAATCCTCAACTATCGCTTTACCTCGCGGTTCCACCTCCAATTCGCTCGAATCTAATCACAAATTGTTCAATTACTTTAATAAACACTATATGCATCAATTTGAATGCATAAAAATGATTTTCCCAAGTTTTTCCCAAAAATTCCAAAAATGCCCCTAAGCCCATGTGGTCAAAACCTGAGGTTCGGACCAAAACCCGATTATCCATTCCCCCACGAACTCAAATATGTAATTTGTTTTGAAATCGGACCTCAAATCGAGGTCCAACTCACCAATTTATAGAAAACCTAGGTTCTACCCAAAAACTCCAATTTCACCCATGAAAATCCTCGATTTCAAGTCGAAAACATGTTTAATGGTGTTAAAGATTGAAAGAATTGAGTAAAAATCAACTTACAAGTTATTTCGGATGAAGTTTGCTCTTGAAAAATCGCCTATGGTGTTTGGGTTTTGAAAGAATGGTGAAAAGTGATGAAAATTCGACTAAGTATAAAATGTGTTGGGCTGCGGTTATGGGAATTGCGAACCTAGGTTCGCATTTGCGAACAAAACAGGCTTGGGATTTGCGACATCTGGGATCGCATTTGCGAACTCAGGTCTGGCTGTGATGGTTCGCATTTGCGAACGTTATATCGCATTTGCGATCAGGGCCATCTTGCTTTTGCGAGCAAGGGCATCGCATTTACGACTACAGCCCATTATCCCAGACTTCGCATTTGTGAAGTATTGATCGCATTTGCGATCTTTCACGGCTTTCCCCTTCTTCGCATTTGCAATGGGAATTCGCATTTGCGAGCCTCGTATTTGCGAGAATTCCTTCGCAAATGCGATGCCAACAGACCTGACCTGCAATTATTTTTCTCAAAGTTCAAAATGCAACTCGACACCTATCTGAAACACACCCGAGCCCTCGGGGCTCCAAACCAAATATGTACACAAACTCAAAAATATCCTATGGACTTACTCGTACGAACAAATAGCCTAAATAACATCAAAATAATTGGATCAAGCCCCAAATTCATCATTTTTCATTATAACTTCATAAACTTCAAACTTTAGATATTTAGGTTTGAAACACGTCAAATGACGTCCAATTTCGACCAAACTTTACAAAAAGTGCTTAACACATAATTAAGACTTATACCGGGCGTCGGAACCAAAATACGAGCCCGATACCATAATCTTTTAATCAATTTTCATTTCTATTTTCCTTAATAATTTCAGAAAAATAATTTAATAGAAAAATTCTTTTACTCAGGTTCTAGACCTCGGATTTCGACTCCGGGCACATGCCCGAGTCCCATATTTTTCTACGGACCCTCCGGGACCATCAAATCACGGGTCCGGGTTCGTTTACCAAAAAGGTTGACCGAAGTCAACTTTAATCTTATTAATATCAAAATTCTTCAAATTGTTCACAGATTTCACATATTTCGACATAAAAGCTTTCGGGCTACACGCTCGGACTGTGCATGCAAATCGAGACAAGTACAAACGAGGTTTTCAAGGCCTCGGAAATAAGGAACGAATGAGGAAACAGGTGATGACCCTTTGGGTCATCACAGTTGATAAAACGCAGATACGGTGGCACCGAAAATAAGGCTTCAACTTACACAAAGGTGCTTATCAGCGTGAGAGGCGATTTTTCTAGATGGGGATACCGAGTTTCGGCATCCCCCAATGTTCGGCTAACACAATAAAAAGGAAATTGTGTACCTTTCTCCTCTCAAACTAGTACACCGCTCACCGCTATTTCAGACACGGCCAGGTATAAATAGCATTTCATCCTCCTTGGGTGTGTGTAGCAAAGGCGGGGTAGTAAGGTAGCATTTTAGTTCTTCTAGGGCGTGTTGGCATTCTGGAGTCTATTCGAAGTTTCTCTTTATTTTTAGTAGAGAGAAGAAATGGTGACTTTTGTTTGATAATCTTGATATGAATCTACCTAGGGCCACTATCTGCCCTATTATCCGTTGGATGACTTTTACGTTGTTCACCACCATGATCTCTTCGATGGCTTTTATCTTGCTGGGATTGATCTCTATCCCCCTGTTTGAAACCATAAAACCCAAGAATTTGCCCGAACCCACCTCGATGGCACACTTATCGGGGTTGAGCTTCATGTTGTAGCTTCTGGGGATGTCGAAAGTTTCCTAAAATGGGTCAGATGGTCCTCTATGTGTAGGTACTTGACTAGCATATCATCAATATATACTTCCATTGATTTACCTACTTGAAGCTCGAACATTTTATTAACTAGGCGCTTGTACGTTGCCCCTGCATTTTTTATCCCGAAGGGCATTACGTTATAGTAATATGTACCATACTTTGTAATGAGCGATATTTTTTCCCTATCCTCAGGGTTCATCTAGATCTGAACCCCGAGTAGGCATCGAGAAAGGGAGAGGGTCTTGTGGCCATCCGTAGCATTGATCAGACGATCAATATTAGGCAGTGGGAAGGAATCTTTAGAGCATGCTTTATTCAAATCTTTATAATCTACGCACATTCTTAGCTTGTTCCCTTTTTTGGGCACTACTACTACGTTAGCTAGCCATTCGGGATACTTTACCTATCTAATGGATTCGATTTTAAGAAGTTTCACTACCTCCTCTTTGAAGAAGGTATGTTTTACCTCGGACTACGGTCTTCTCTTTTGCTTTATGGGTTTGAATTTGGGATCAATGCTCTGCCTGTGGGAAGTTAATTCTGGCGGAATTCCTGTCATATCTAAGTGGGACCAGGAGAAACAGTCGATATTGTTACTAAGATTTTAAATAAACTTTGTCATGAGTTTGGGGGTTAACCCCGCTCCCAGGTATACCTTATGATCTGGGAGGTGCTTAATTAAAATGGTCTGCTCTAGCTCTTCAACTATTGATTTGGTCGCATCCGATTCCTCGAGGGCGACGAAGGTTTGGGGGGCGAAGAAATCTTCCCTGTCGCCTTTGAGGGTCAATATATTTCTCTCTTCATCTGAGACCGGGCATGTATGGGTTGGCTCCTCATGGTGGACCGCAAACATTTCTTTCATTGCCCGCTGCTTTCCATATATGGTTATGATGCCATCCCTCATGGGAAACCTTATCACCTGATGCAAGGTCGAGGGTACTGCCCTCATGCTATGTATCAAAAGCCTGTCGAGTAATGCATTGTACCTCATGTAGCTATTGATGACCTGGAACTCGGTGTTCTGGATCGTCGGACGTGTTGATCGGGAGGGTAATCTCTCATGCTGTTACTTTGCTGGTCATTTTGAAATCATGGAGGATTCGAGGGATGGGAACGACTTGATTGAGCAGCCCTAGTTGTTTTACCACCTTTGATCTAATTATGGTGACCGAGCTGCCTGGATCCATGAGTACGTGCTTTATCCTGGTATTGTTTAAGAGAAACGAGATCACTAGCGCATCGTTGTCCAGTTCCATCATGGCCTCGAGATCCTCCTCGTTGAATACGAGGGTGTCTTCGGGCATGTGATTTCGGATCGGTCCTTCTTCCATAGTAGATGTTCTCGTTTGTTTTAACACGGGTCCTTGGGGAACATCGGTTCCCCCAATAATCATGTAGACGTCATGTCGAGAACATTCCCTGCCGCTCGGGTTAAGTTCGGTGGTGTACCGACATCTGGGGTAGTTGTGTCCTTCTCTCTATTATTTTCAAGGTTCTGGTTCTCCATTTTGCTCACCAAGATAGGCGATCTGTCCTGAAATCGAAGATCTTGGACAAGAAAAAGTGTGAAAGATAACGTTTTCGTAATGAAACCAGCAAGAAAATAATCATTATTATTTTTAGCCCCACGGTGGGCGCCAAACTGTTTACCGTGAAAATGGTAACAACAATTAAATTTGTAAATATGACTCTAAAAATACGTGATCTATTTTTATGTTAGTTGCTAGAGCAGTTGATGCTAGGCGTATGAAGTGTAATGATGAAATATGAGTTAAAACGAGGCAGTGATCAAACGGAAGGGCTTGCTACCCGGGCTTCGGACTAGTCAGCGAAAGGCCTCGGGGTCGATATTCGACTCGAGCCTCAAGCTATCGGGGATAATCGGGAAGATGATAATAGTTAAAATATTATTAAAGAAGGCTCTTTATGGTCAATACCAAGTAATAAATGAAGAGCAAGTACGAAAGCAATAAATGCAAAGAGTAGCCTTGAGCAAGTAAGTTAGAGAGAAAAAGAGAGAGAGGGAGATATTATTGATTTTGTGTAGAGTAGTTGGGGCAATAGCAGTCGTGAGTTAGACAGTGATGGAAATCCTTATTATATAGTAGGGGAATCACGTTATAGTGAAAAATGTATTAATTGTAAAGACATGGAGATGGGACGGCTGGACGTGATGTCTTGAGACAAGTCTTGGATAGGTCAGCTCTGCCAAATTAAGACATGTGCCTTGGGATCTCCTCTCTCGCCTGCTATAGTCGTTAGAACGCAAGCCCTCCGGGCCGGTACCTAACGACCCCCGAGGGTGAGTCTCGACCTTGGCTTCGAGCCTCGAGGAGCATGACCGCGAGATGACCTTATGACGGGGAAATCAGGCTCCCGGATTCGCCGCATAAAATACTATTGTCATATAAAATATATTATTATAGTATACTGTAGTAATATGCAATATACTGTAAGAATATGTTGTAATAGTATACAATATACTATAATAGTGTATTTATTACACGTAAATTCACTTGCATTTTTACTTTTATTTCGCTTTAAGCTTTAACCCAGCGTGAGGGACAAATTGAAAATGCAAAAAAAAAATATTATAGTATGATATATAATGTAACGGTATACTCTTACAATTAGATCCTTTTAGAATTTTTTTGAAATTTTTATTGACAACTGATATTATTTCAGTTTAACAATTGAATTAAATTTTTTTTTTAACTCTTTGCATACAATTGTATACCCTGTTGATATAGCTATATACTAGACTGGTATGATATGTTAATTAATATTTTTTTTGCTATATTAGCTACCTTTAACTGGTACACAATTTAATTTTTCTTTAGTAATAATATATAAAAATAATAATAATAAAAATAATAAATAAAATTAGATTATGAACAGAAAAAGAATATAAAAAAAAAAGTTAAATGAAATTAGAAAAGAAAAAAAAAGAAGAAAACGAGAAAAAAGAAAAGGAGAAAAGATAAAAAAAGAAAAAAGAAAAGAAAAGAAAAGAAGCATAGAAATAAAAGAGAATTGGAGAATAAAGAAAAAAATTCCGCACAAAACCTACTATGGGTAGGAAATGTAATTAGTTTATGGATAGAAAAATAAATGGATTGACAAGGATAAATAGTTTTATTTTTGTGGGTAACTGTGTCAACCCCCTTTATTGATTGGGCTACAACTCAATCTCATCTTTAGCAAGTATCTAATATACTTCAAATCATTTTTTAAACTAATTTAATTTTTTATTTTACAATATTAATTATTGATTTAAATGATGGAAAATAATGGAATTGTGTCTATTGGATTAGTCACACATTATAAAAAGTCATTTTATTGAATTTTGAATTCAAATGATAGAAGAAAAGGATTGACATACACTTTCGAATTGTAGCTGATTTTCATGTTTCCAATTGAAAATATAAATTAACGGAAAGAAGGAAAAAGATAATTTGTTTCAAGCACACGATAAGAGGTTTCACAGTTAACAATATATGTAAAGCCCCTTGGTATATATTATCCCTAGCATCCTTCTTCTAATATTATACTACACTATTTATATTAAATTGTACCATTAGTTTCTGCAAGTAAGGATGTATTATTTTAAAGATGCTTTGCCAACATAGAAACGTAAATCTAGTGGGTTGTTGGTGGACCAAGAGGAGGAAAATTTGCACATTGAGAATAATGCCTACAACTTGTCAGTAAATTGGGCATAAAGTCTATTTCGGATCAATGGAAAATACATAGGCTAACGAAAATTTAGGGGGCCACACAGCGTCATTTTCTCCTTTATTTTTGGGGCAAGTGCTCAAGTAGTAATTTTCAGGCATGGTATTTAGAGATTAGTAAATAATTATTTTGTCCTCAAATTTTTAAATAAAATTTTTAACTTAGGACTATTCAGGATATTTTTATCCTGAAAAATTAAACTGAAACTGAAATTTAGGATGCGCTGACTAATTCCTAATTAACAAACTGATAGAGCGGCTTTCTGCTTTATTTTTGGGCTTAACACATTTGGTCATTCGGCCAAAAATAGTTATAATCGCTACTCAAAGATATAAAATACACAATAATTATATACTCCCTCTGTTCCAGTTTCTGTGAACCTATTTCCTTTTTTATATGTTCCAAAAAGAATGACCCCTTTCTAAATTTTGAAATAATTTAGCTTAAACTTACAATTCTACCCTTAATAAGAAGCTTTTATCACCACACAAATACTGTGGGCCCCTTTTTAACTTGTTTAGGACCACACATTCCAAAAGTCTTCATTTTTTCTTAAGCTCCGTGCCCAGTCAAATAGGTTCAAATAAATTGAAACGGAGGGAGTATAAAATAAGCAGATTATACATCTGACAGATAGCATATTATACATCTGACAGATATTATTTGGTCGACAACTATATAATGTAAAATTCCCTTTAATAATTATTTTCTATCACCTCCTAACTTTACTCGATGTTATTAAATTAACTTCCATTCAACTAACAATATAAAAACGTTTGCACTATCAAGTCACATATATATACGCATCCATAATATGTGAAGTTAACAATTTTGATCAATAAGGCAATTAATCTAACACTACAGTCCAACCTCTCTGTAACAGTTTTATTTATTTCGATATTTTTTTACTATTATAGTGAAGTGCTGTTATAGAGGACATATGTTATAATATAATATAAAATCGATTTTGAGAATGTTTACCTTTTGTCATGACCCAAGTTCTCCCTCCGTGAACCGTCGTGATGGCACATAGTCTCTAACATTTTGCTGAAATGAAATCAAAATCTAAAAACTAACAATTTAACAAGTAAATTTAATTAAGAAGTTTAGATATCGCTCGACATATACAATAATCACTCTCGAGCTAAATATAAATGCTCCCAAAACCCGGAATATCATGAGTCACACGCTACAGAAGTAAATAGTGCTTCTAAACACCAAAAACTATCAATGAAGAAAAATACAAGAAAGTCTTTAACTTAAGGAAGAGGAGATAGAGATTCCTCGGTCTGCGGACGCGGCAAATATACCTTGAAGTCTCTACAATCGCCTCACCTCACTGGAAATGTGGCTGGAAAGAGGTAGCTGGATCTATGTACGAATGTGCAAGAAAGGGCATGAGTACACCACAACGGTACCCAGTAAGTGTCAAGCCTAACCTCGATCGGGTAGTGAAGACATCAGGTCAAGATCCTACTGGTGTGTATATATATACATATATATAATAAAATAATATAGTATGAAATATCACAGTAAAGATAAAACTAATATTGAACGAGAATGACATCACAGAAAAACAATAACGCAGTATCAAAGATAGCAACAGGGTATCTCCAGGGATACCGTCCCGTAGTCCCAAACGTAAATATGCAGGGAATCTCCCGGGATACCATACGATAGTCCCAAACGTAAATATGCAGGGGGATCTCCCGGAATACCATTCCTTAGGGGTGTGCATTCGATTTATCGATTCGATTTTGGCCATTATCGATAATTACTTATCGATTATCGATTTGTACATATTCTTATCGTTATCGTTTCAATAAGGTTTCGATTTTTTCGATTTCGATTTATCGATTTTTGAGGCTTATCGATTCGGTTATCGATAACACCAATAAGAAAATTTGCAGGATTCCACGGAAAGTATATCGCTATAAACACGCCTAACTAATATAGACAAAAAGGTCATTCTTGTCATATACACGATGAATGGTTCTGACTACTTTTGTAACATCCGAGCCCCTTATTTCTCCGGGGTGGGAAATATTGCATAGGATTAGGAACAAGTGCAGGTATTAGGTGTGCTTCCAATGGTTCGGCCTTGGATTTCACGCCACTTATCGGTGAAATTCAAAACTATCAATATTAATAAGGTCAATCTCACCATTTTAGTTGTGTACAAACTCACATTTCAATTAGATTTACATCTAATAGGAGTACCACCTAAATAAGGTCAAAGGGTGCATTTATTATCACATTTAGAATATCCACCACAACTTCTGTACGTAGAGTTCAAAATTTCAACGAATATCAATGAGGTTATATAGTGAAGACGCTTAGGAGTGGATTTCATTATCCCACTTATACCGTATTAAGATCGAAAGAGGCATGCAAGCCTTGGAATGTCTAAACAGATCAGAAATATGAGCCGCTACCATAGCTGCAACAACTACCTTATTTGAGCTGTAACTCCAAGAAGTGCCAATAGACGATGGGAAACCAACTGTGCACATTTTGTAAGACTTAAATGGATTGGACCAATCAAAAGCAAGAACAATTTGCTTGAGCTAAAGCCAGACCAAAAACGTAGGATTAGGAAAATGCAACTAAACAACTTGCAATAATTAAGACTAAACAACTTCTACCAGTTAACTATTGCTAAACAGAAGTTGACATTTAATTCTTGCCAAGTAGAACATGGATGACAACATATCACCCTAATACTAAAAGAACTTATGGTAATTTAAGCAACGAGTAGCAGTAATCCAAAGCATAGTTCATTGACTTCATTCAAAGCATAGTTCCAGAGGTCACAAAACAAATACTAGTTTAACAAAACAAACAGTATTTCCAAAGCATAGTTCCAGAGGTATTTTCAGCCATGTGAAGTGAATGAAGAATGTAACTTACAGTCTTAAACGAGTTGAATGAAGCAAAGCAAGACGAAGTCAGCACTCCTCGCTCTTGACTTAAAAATTATGGTTGGAAAGAAATCAATTTGAATAAGTTCCTTATCAAATTACTAGAAAAGTAGCTTCAGTTGATAAAAATATGATGCGAAGTATTTTTAGACAATCATTGTTATATAAACAATTATTCAAATTTCATAGCTAGCAAAGTCATATTTGTATTTATTCTTTTTGAGACAAAAGAATACTATAATATGAGGCTTACGGTGAGATGAATAACAATAATGAATGATTACAACAATGAATACATTGATGAACTTGACTGAATATAACTAAGAAATTATACCCCTCCCTAGCTTACAAGAAGAATAAAGAATAAATACAAATATGAAATGAAAGATACAAACAAAATGAAACCTAGAATATTTCCTCGAAAATACAAATATGACTTTGCTAATACTATAATAGCAAAGTCATAAACCCAGACCACAAGGTGCTTACAGCAATCAAAAATTCAAGGTAGACCTCTATTATCTCTTGACGTTCTAGAGAAAGGAACCCTTTTTCACAACTATATAAAACAACACAACCCAACACTTTCAGCAACTTTCAATAAAAACTGAACAAATAAAATAAAATATAGAAACAGAAGAAGAAAGACTAGTAGAAAAGAGAGAAAACAAACCTGAAAGTTGAAGAAAGTTGCGGGTTGCGGCTATGTCTTTCCAAATGGCGATAATTACGGCGACTGTGGCATTAGAACTGAGCAGAAAGTGTCTCTGAAGAGAGAGCAGCGCTGAAATAATAGGGTTAGCATAGCCGGTTCGGGACTTAACTCTTATGTGAAGGAAAGGGTACTATTAAATAATAAGGGTATATTTATCTTTTTACTATATCTTATCGGTTTATCGATAAACCAATAAACCGAAGAGGATAAATCGAAATCGAAATCGATAACTCGATAAGAAAATTTTGAAATCGAAATCAAAATCGATAAACCGATAACAAATAATCGATTTGATTTATCGATAAACCGATTCGAATGCACACCCCTACCATTCCGTAGTCCCAAAGTAAATATCCAGTATAGGGGGATCTCCCGAAATACCGTTTCGCCATCCCAAAGTAAATATGCAACTCAATCAACATAAACAATAGCTTCAACAAGTAATTCTATAGTTTAGACTAGGTTTTTATCAAGGAAGACATATAATTTTTCACTAAACATGTTGCACAGAGTTCAGATAGACAGTTAAGGTAGTTAAAATAGATAAGGCACATAGGCATGCTTTCCTAAGCTAAACATGATAGTTACATGTACTAGTGTTGCTCAATTAAAGGAAAATAGATATCTCCTTAATGAAAATGGGTTTTCTAAACAAATAACTCATGTACGCACTCGTAACCTCACGTACACGGCGCTTATATATCAAACAGTAGCAAATCCTAAGCGGAGTTCCCCACATAAGGTTAGGCAAGTCACTTACCTCGAAACAAGCTCAAGTCAATTCGAAATCACGCTCTTGCCACCAGTATCCAACTCCGAGTGGCCCAAATCTAATCAATCAATTACATAACGTATATTTTGCTACAAGCAACAAATTTAGCTAATGAAATCAAAGCTAGGGCAAGAAAATAGAAAAACGCCCAAAATCCTCTCTAGGATCACCTCTCGGAATCTGGTAAAAGTCTCAAATTATGAATACCCATTCACTCACGAGTCTACCCATACCAAATTCACTCAAATCCAATACTAAAATCTCAATAAAAATTGCAAAAATTCGGCCTGAGAACGTTTCTCAATATTTTCCAATTTTTCACACCAAATCAATCAAGTTTAGATTAATGTGATATAATAAAAAAGGATTTAGGAATCATTACCCACAAACTTCCTCCTAAAATCTCTCCAAATTACGCCTTCTACTGAGCTTTCAATCAAATTTTTGAGTTATTAACTCAAACCCTCGTTTTATACTTTAAAAATGCGCCCGGTGATTTTCTTAATCATGATCGCGGAAACACCCTCACGATTTTGAAGAAAAACTTCTCTTCCTCATAATTTACCCTACGCGAATGCGTAAAACACCACGCAAACGCGATGCTCTGACTCTCACACTTACGCGTTCGCGTTGAGCAAAGCGCCTGCCCCATCTTTGTTCCACTTAACCCTATGAGATCACGACCTTCTCCTCGAGTTCACGATGCTTCAACTAGAAACATCTTCGCAATCACGAGTTCCTCTTCGCGATTGCGATTAACAAAACTTCTACAATAAAACACTAGCAAAAATCAGCCATCCGAAACACACCCGAGGACCTCTGTACCTCAACCAAACATACCAATTAATCCTAAAATACCATACAAAATTAGTTAAGCCCTCAAATCTTATCAAATAACGCCAAAATCACGAATCACCTTCCCATATAAACTTTAAGAACTTGAAACTCCAAAATTCTACAACTGATGCCGAAACCACTCAAACCACGTCCGAACCCCAAATTTTGCACACAAGTCATGAATAACACTATAAACCTACTCAAACTTCTGGAATAAGATTCCGACCATGATATAAAAAATTCCACTACCCAAAACTCCAAAAATCCAACTTTCTCCATTTCAAGCCCAAATGAGCTGCTGGCCTCAAAAACACAATCCGAACACGCCACCCAAAATTATCCAATGGAGTAACATAATCGATGGAACTCCATATCGGAGTCGTCTTCACATTGTTCTGACTATGTTCCAAATTCTAAGATTTAAGCTCTCATTTAGGGACTAAGTGTCCCAAAAACATCCCAAAACTCAAAATTAATCATCCTGACAAATCACAATAGCAAAAATTGACACGGGGGAAGTAGTTAATAGGGGATCGAGGCGCTAATTCTCAAAACGACCGGCCGGGTCGTTATACATTTAAAATTAGATAATAATTAAAATTATAAGTGGTTTTAGGGATGTGTGATTTCACTTGGCACAAACTCCGAAATATGAGAATTCATGTTAGAAATTAAAAGTAGCCCTTAGGCTTTATAATCGAGTGAGGGCTTGCTCGAAGTCGAAATAAGGTGGCCCCTGGGCTCAATAGGTAGTCCCCGAGTGAGAATTTTGCTCGATCGGGTTAAGGTAGCCCTTGGGCTTTATAGTCAAGTAAGTACTTTCTCAAACTTGAAGTAAAAATAGCCCTTAGGCTTTATGATCGAGTGAGGACTTGCTCGAACTCGAAACAAGATGGCCCTTGGGATCGATAGATAGTCCCCAAGTGAGAATTTTGCTCCAACTCGGGTTAAGATAGCCCTTGGGCTTTGTAGACGAGTGAGGACTTGCTCGAACTCAAAGTAAAAGAAGCCCTTAGGATTTATGATCGAGTGATGACTTGCTCGAACCCGAATTAAGGTTGCCATTGGGCTTGATAGATAGCCCCTGAGTGAGAATTTTACTCAAACTCGGGTTAAGGTAGCCCTTGGGCTTTGTATTTGAGTGATAACAATTTGTCAAAATCGAAGTAACAACAACCCTTAGGCCTTTGTATTTTTGCTTTCTTTTGTGTCTTTTTCGAGGCCGTTTTGTTATGGGTTTTAGACGTCTCCAAGTCGTGTTAAATTAATGGTAGCTTTTTGGTTCGGGTGTAGCCCGGTGAGCTTGCTTCCCCGAGTTATCCAGGCGTGCCTAAGATAATAGTACCCGAGTGGGAATGGCCGAAATTTTAAAATTTCAAGGGTTTCCTAAAAATCTTACACCCTCGACACTCGGTACTTCGATATGTTCAAGTTATATTTTTTAGACAGATATGAGTGTAGGTGTAAATATCCAAATTCTGGTTATGATTGTCACACCTCCTTTTTCCTACACCCCCGGAAGAGGTATAATAAAGGGAGTTTTTCCAATTAAAGGACAATCAAAACAAGATTCATTTTATTAAAAGTTAGAGTTGCCACTTGGGAGATTTATGGTATCCCGAGTCACCGGTTTGAATCTCGACTAGAGGAAAAGTTTTGACTCTGTTTAGCAGTCGTGAACCAGAAATCCGAGTAAGGAATTCTGTTAACCCGAGAGAAGGTGTTAGGCATTCCCAGATTCCGTGCTTCTAGCACGGTAGCTCAACTGTCATGTTCGGCTTAATTATTTGATTTTAATACAGTTTGAACCTATGTGCAATTTCAAATTATTTATCTCCTTTAATTAATTTTTAAAGAATGTTGAACGTCGTTAAAAAGATGTCTTTGGATCGCGTCACATGAAATGCACCCGCAATTCGGAAAACATCTTATTCAACGTTTTGGGATTTGGATTTGAGTCACATGAAATGCACACCCGAGTTTAGGAAGGTAAAATTATTAAAGAACGAGCCTAAAGCAACTACGCGTTTGCACTTTGCTAGGGCCATTGAAGTTTTCTAAATGGCACATCCTGATTTCGAAGTATTTTTATGGAAGGAATTAAAGAGGTCCACGCAATTTATGATTTTTATTTGGCACGGCGTACCTCAAATTTATTTTTAAAGGATTTCCTAACTAGAATTCGGGAAAGCCATGAACTATTATTATCTATTAGGGTCGCCTCTGCTCTATTTAATGGCCTTAACAACTAACCTTAACCAAAGTTAAAATCTCATTAACTAATTGAAGGCTTTCGCAAGAGAAATTGTTCATTTTAGGCAGAATGGGTGGCTAGGCACAAGATAAATAAATCAACAGCCTAAGAAGCAAATATTTAAAAGAGACAGCAGGTTTGGGCCTCCTAGATCAAGTCTGGATTCGAACAAGGATAATTTTAATTTGAAGAAGACCTTAGGTCGAGTCTACCATTTAACTTGGAAAGTAAAAGGCTCATGTTTTACTATTTAAAAAGAGAGAAATAATAATCCAGGAAGTTCAAAGTTGTGGACCTAAACCAAGCAGTTACATTTAATAAAAAGAATAAACTAATGGTGTGGAATTAAATTTGGGCCTAGTATGGGGCCTGGCAGCCAGTACTGCCTTACAAACTTCCCTCACCCAAGCTGAAGCTATGAAGGAGCCCAAATAGAAGTGATCTTGTGATGGGGTCCTTTGTTCGAACCCCTGTTACAACACAATGGATCAACAACAACAACAACAACTTAGTATAATCCCACAAATGGGGTCTGGGGAGGGTAATATGTACGCAGACCTTACCCCTACCCCGAGGGATAGATAGGTTGTTTCCAGGAGACCCTCGACTCAAGAAAACAATAAGAGACGATACATTAGTACTACCAATAGACTCATACTAAAATGACATTGTCACGACCCAAAATCTACTAAGGGTCGTGGTGGCGCCGGACACTGCTGTCAGGCCAGCCAATTAGATTACCGATTTAAAAATCCTTTTTAAATACATCAAATTCCAGAATTTTTTTTCCTCCCATTTTCACAATTAAAAGGGTTTTGCTTCAATTCAAATTAACAATAAAAATTAAATCAAACTTTTCAAAAACCATCCCAGAACCCGGTGTCACAAGTGCATGAGCGACTACTGATAATGAAATAAAATACAACCTCTGTCCGGAATACAATGGACAGGAAATAAATAATCAAAGTTCAGAAAGGAACTACTCTAGCTGCAGGTCGCCTCGCAATTGGAGCTCACCTAGTCCCTGAATCGTCCGTGCTGCTGCGCCCAGTAGGCCGCTAAAATGAAGTATACTTGTGCAACAAAAATGCACAAAAGTGTAGTATGAGTACGTAATCAACGTGTACTCAGCGAATGTCCTGC